>WNHD01004893.1:0-10742 GCA_011057455.1 Ganaspis sp. Gsp50 | reverse complement strand
TTAAAGACAGATTTTTATTTGCTGATTTACTTTTTTTGTTTAAACTGATTAATGGTATAATCACTTGCCCTCCTTTACTAGCTTCTTTTAATTTCATGGTTCCTTCTATTCGAACCAGAAGTTCGCTTCCGTTCATGGTTACGTATCATAGAACTAATTATGGTCTTAATGCTGTTTCTTCGAGATTAAGTAGAGAGGCCAATTTTTACTGTGGCAATTTAGATCTATATGGCGTTTCTGTTTGTTACTTTATAACTTGTTTGCGTAAATTAATCTTCAACTTGCCTATTGCCTCTTGAAGTCTTAACTTTTCGCTATACTTATTTTCATTAATTTTAATAAAAAGTATGTAATTTAGTACCTTGGTACGAAAGGGCACTGCCCGTTTATTCTTGTAAATAAATAAATAAAATAAAATAAAATATTAGATTTTTCCTGAATTTTTTATATATTGTGCAACAATTTCAACTTAAAGTTTTTGTTTCTTTAGATTATGTCAAAACCCTGAACCGATGATGTGAAGTGGACCTCGGATTCGACTTCAGCAAATCCAAGAATATAAGGTTTACGTAGTCAGACCCCCATATCAGAACTAATAATTGTATGTGTGGCTGCAAAATCAATTCTCTGAGAACCAAAGAATCGAAAGATTTGAAAGTAATAAACTTCCAATTTTATTAGGGTCAGTTTTCAAACATTCAACATGTCGTATTCAATATGCCGTCTAATTTTTTAAAACAATTTATGAAGTTTCCCTAAATCTAAAACGGATGGGTTCGTGCGGTCGCTGGTTACTAAATAGGAGTCAGTTTTCAAAAATTAAACATGGCGGCAGTAATATGGCGTATCAATTTCTAGAAAAAATATACTGCTTTATAAAACCTGATATTTATGAGTTTATAGGGTTGCTGATTACGAATCTGATGTCAGTTTTCAAAAATTCAAAATGCAGGAGGTAATTTGGTACAAAGGACTTATAGAATATTACAACTTTGCTTTCACTGTTCTCACATAAATGGAGTTAGCGTTCAATTACGATGAATATAAGTAGATTATAGACATCAAATAATACACTTGGGCATGAGCGAAGATAATCTTATAGATATATTAATCGCTTCAAGTCTAAATTATTAAATTATTTTGGATTAATAATGTCAGTTTACGAGCCAAATTCTGGTCATTTGCGGAAAGTGTTAATTTTCGCTTTCCATTTAAAAAAATTTGCTGCTCTCAAATAAATATGGAGAGGGCACTATTAGTGAAAGAACGTGTCGTGAGTGGTTCCAACGTTTTAAAAAGGGTGATCTTGAGATTAAGTTCCGACATAGCGGTGGAAGAGAGAAAATTTTCGAAGATGCAGAGTTGGAGGAACAACTTGCTGAAGACTCGTGTCAAACTCAAAAAGACTTAGCAAAATCATCGGGAATGACACAACAAGCAATTTCGAAACATCTTAAGGCAATGGGAATGGTGCAAAAGCTAGGAAATTAGGTGTCGTATGAGTTTAAGCCAAGAGTCGTTGAACGTCGTTTGCTTGCTTGTGAACAACTTTTTGAAAAGCAAAGGCGAAAGGGATTTCTGCATCGCATTGTAACTCAGGACGAAAAATGGGTGCACTACAATAACCCTAAGCGCAGGAAATCATGGGGACATCCAGGTCATGCTTCCCCGTCGACGGCCAAGCCGAATATTCATGGATCCAAGGTAATGCTCTGCATTTGGTGGTACCAGCTTGGCGTAGTGTACTATGAGCTCCTAAAACCAAGTGAGACAATTAGAGTCGAACAGTATCGAACGTAATTGGTGCGTTTAAGTCGGACATTGAAAGAAAAGCGGCCACAATTTGCTGAGAGACATGATAAGATGATTTTGCAACATGATAATGCTCGACCGCATGTTGCAAAAGTGGTGAAGGCATACTTGGAAACGCTATAATGGGAAATAATACCTTACCCGCCGTATTGCTCAGATGTTGCTTCCTCTGACTACCACTTGTTCCGATCAATGGCGCACGGTTTAGGTGACCAGCACTTTCGTTCATTTGAAGAAGTGAAGAATTGAATCGATTCCTGGATCACCTCAAAAGACGAAGAGTCTTTTCGCCGAGGGATTCCTTTGCTGCCCGAAAGATGGGAAAAAGTGGTGCAAAATGATGGAAAATACTTTGAATAATAAATAGGTAAACAATTTTTTACAATAAATCTTCAAATTTTGAAAAAAACAGCGGAAGCAAAGTTGTACACCTAACAGAATATCGCTGTAAACGAATTCAATGTCAGAATTACAATATTGCTGACAATTTTAAAAGTTTTATACCTCGTTTTTACATACTTTTACATACATTTAGATTAAATTGTGTTTAACATTTTTTTTAATTTTTTCAATTTAGTTATTGAGCAATAGACAAATCGATATTTTCATTTCTCGGGTAGCACTAAAATTTGAACTACTTTTGCAAGAAAAATTGCACAACATTTTCTTGTTAGTCATTAAAAATCTTGAATTAGGACATTTAAAACGCTTTATGAAAAAATGTATACTATCATTATTAATCCATTGCGGTCACACCTCCATTTTCCAACCTAAAGGAGAGTTCAGAATAGGTGTTATCTAATGTCGCCTTGATCTTAGCGACGCGGAGCTCTATTGTTTCCTATTGTTCTCTCGATGTCGACGCGTCGCTATGAACGTGCAGATTTCTAATTTGGACTCTCCTTAATGGTTATCTGCAGATTAACTGTTATTATTTACGTTCTAATCCAATTATTGATCAAATCCTTGAACTAAACTTTAGTTTAAGGTTCCTGATATGTGATACGATGTTAATTTTGTTTATTAAGAACTTTTTTATAATAAAAACCTGTTAAGAAAAAAATTCAAGACATTTGACTCTTCCCATAAAAACTTTAATTTTTGAGATGCAGTAAGGTCCTTTCAGTTTTGTACTCACAAGATACTACACTTTAAAGAAAAAATATCTTGGAATGGTCCTCGAAAAAAAGATTTTTTTTCTAGAGGAAAAGTGAGTAGTTTTGAAAAAATTGGTAAAAATACAAATGTATCTTGAAACATACAGATGGAGTCATAAGTGCGATTTCAAACGACCAGCTTGTATATATTTAGCTGCAAACTTGTCTGGGGTCACCTGGACCCCATATGACCACAACGGTTTAACGATGTTTTGACATAAGTTATTTAACAAATTGCATTTTTTGCAATTGATTACAATGCGAAAGCCGTTGGTTTTGGAAAAGAATGGTATTAAAAGATAATGCACTTTATTGCATACAGAATGCGAATATAAATGGATGAAAGATGTTTTGTGAAAAGTTTTTTTTACATTTTTTAAAAGAAATTTTCTTTTTTAATTTTTGTGAAAAACAATTTTTTCACACTTATTGAAGTTTTAATGATTAAAAAGTAGTTTGTAGATTGCTTATTTGGTCACAATGTCTTAAAAAAAAATCAATTTACAAAAATAAATAATATTCAGAACATGAAAATACTCGTATTTTATTTATTCTTTATGTAACAAAAAAATATATCAGCTGCCAACAACAGATTTTATTTGTTGAACACGTTTGCAATTAATATGAGAACACCGTAGTTTTTTACATATAACTATTTCTGCAACGCGATATTTTATTTGTGATCTTGTACTTCGCTAAGTAATTTATATGATTATTCAAGGAGCTTGTCATGAACTTCATATTTTTTCCAAATCGCATTAAGGTCCGAATTTAGGGATTTGTCAGCTTGGGGACAAATATAAAGTTTTCGACAAGTATCCGGAATATTCATCTCAATTACTTAGAACGTTACAATGCTAAACATGCATAATCTTACGTTTCAGCAATAGTTATATATTAAAAAACGACTTTTTTCTCGTTTTAATTGTAAAATTCATAATGCATAAAATCTCTTATTCACACCTGCTACAGTTTAATAAAAAAATAGTAATTTATGCAACAAGGGCCCATTTTTAAGGGACTTGAGGCACGTGTGAATTTCGCTGCATGAGTTTAATCGCTCAAGTCATTTAAATGTTGCACTTTTTACTTTTTACAAAAACTGTGCAAAAACTGTGGCTTCGGAAGTTATTTGCTACACGATGAATGCATCGATTCTGATATCCACAGCGCGAGAAGTTACCACTAGAAAACGAAGTAAATTTAATCAAATTCGCATGTGCAGAGTGGACTAAAATCTACATCGTTTATATGGTTCACTACTTCCCCTAGAAACCACAAGACCTTGAAGTTTGGGAGGGAGCTTAATAGACTCGTTGAGCAACGACTCTGTCTGAGCTAAACTATTCGCTGGGGAACGAGGGGACGTATTCATCGAAAAAGAATAGCCGCTCAGAAACCAAACTTTACGCGTTTCACCGGATTGACAGCTCGGATCGCGAAAACCAGAGTAGTCTCAGGAAAATAAGTGACTTTTAGGATATTGACAGCGATGAAAAAGGCTATTAGAATCGAAAGAGTAGACGCAGGAGGGGTTTAAACTAAGAAGTGGTTCCTTCAATTTGCTCGGTCAAGGAAATTGAGGTGCGAGGCGCAAGTCTCATGACCGACAACCCAAGATGTTTTCACCGTGTCGATGGATGAATGTCACTAGGAAAACCAAATCGTCGTGTCATTGTGGGAATTTGTGCGGATGGGTTTAGGCTGCAGCACTTTGCGAGACAGAACCTGTAAAGTTCAGGAACGATCGTGATGGGCTGGCTTGATTTCGGGACGTTCGGGTATCTTTGTTGGCAATCGTAGGAGGTGTCTTGAACGGAGACGCTGAGACTCGGGCAAAGTCTCAGTGAGTTTTAGCCTTATCCTCATGTGGGGCCTTATGAGGATTGACAATTTAGTTCCTCATTGCTCGTGGGATCATCATCTCCAGAAGATGCTTGTGGAAGTGGAAAAAATGCTTGGGGCTTGCCACAGAAAAGTTTCCGCCTTTTTACAATTTGATCTAGTTATTTATTGTAGTTTCTGTCTTTTTACAATTTTATTTATTTTACCATTGACTAATTTTACAATTTAATCTGTTTGTTTCGTTTTTTCTGCCGCATTTTAAACATTTTCGCAGAAAGTTCCGCAGGATACAGACAAAGTCGCTAAGGTGACAGAGATGGAGCGCTACCCTCGAAGGCCAAAGTCTTCTGACAGTTCCGAGAATGGCTTAGGGCTCCAAAAGTAAGGGTTACTGGGTTATTAGTGTGTCGGGCCGTTTGTAGTTCACCGGTTTATTTTTTGTTTATATTTTTTTATCAACCCTAAATACTTTCGGATTCGGGCCCGAGGGATCTGTATGAACATTTATCCCAAATACTCCCTAAGCAAGAAAAAAAAAAATAATAATAATAATAATAATAATCCGTAGCCGTAAAGACCTGATCGTGGAAGTCGATAAGAACCCATGGGGTCTTGCCTTTAAAATCGTTACTAAGAAATTAGTAACTATGAAACAGACCCCGGCCTGGACAACCCCGATTGAGTCAGAAACATAATACAAGATCTGCTTCTTCCTGCGGAACCGTGGCTTAGGACGGACTAAAATTCCTGTCAAGTTGGTGAGGATGAACTCTTCACTCTTGCAGAACTAAATAGTACAAGCAAAAGACTGAACTCAGGCAAGGCACCTGGAATCGATGGGATAAGTAACGAGATCCTAAAACAGGTGATCGTTACTTCCCCACAGATTTTGCTAGACAGCTGCAATCTTTGTCTAAAGAGTGAATAGTTCTTCCGTGACTGGAAACGACAGAGGCTGGTCCTCCCAAGGAAAGGTGACAAACCTCCAGATAAAGTCTCATCATACAGGTCTGTTAGATGCGATGGGCAAACTTCTAAAGGAGATGGTTCTGCAATGAATGCAAAATCACTTGATCGGTGAGAATAATCTATCCGATTACCAATTTGGTTTCCGAAAAGGCCGGTCCGCAGTTGACGCCATCCAGACGGTAGTGGGCATAGCCAAAGAATGAAACAAATTGGGACCAGGGAAAAAGAAGAGCTTCTGCGCGTATGTTGCTATAGACATACGTAAAGCGTTCGATTCCGCTCGAAGGGAAGATCTCATCCAGTCGATGAGAAAGAAGGGAATACCGCCTTACGTGTTGCGGATAATGGATAATTATTTTAGCTACAGGTGGGTCATTCATGAGGGAGACACCTGTACTCTCAAGGAGGAGATGCAGCGTGGGACCCCTCAAGGTTCTAGGGTGGGACCATTTGTGGGGAATTCATCTTACGATGACTTGCTACGAATGGGACTCCCCGAAAGATCGGTCATCATCGGCTTTGCGGACGACTTGTTGAGTATCTGGATGTGGAACATGATGGGAGGTTAAGCTTTTATCACCACATAGTTACGGCCTCAAATAATGCCACTAAATGTGCGGTTAATTTGATGCAACTCATGACAAACGTTGGTGTGCCAAAAGAGAATAAAAGAAAATTGATGGCTGGTGTTGCCCTCTCAAAATTGTTATACGCGGCAGCAGTGTGGGATCCTTCTCTAAGAACAAACAGAAATGGAACCATCTATTGGAAGATGCTATCTGCGCAGAGCTGTATTACTACACGTATTATTGCTGCACTTCGGACAGTGTCAACGAGTTTTGCGCAGGTCCTTGCTTGTGTTCGGACAGCAGATCTGTTGGTGTGGGAAATGTATGAGGTTTTCTTCCTCTTCAAGGAAAGAAATTCGTCCGTTTATACGGACGCAAACATACCAAGCAAGGACCGCATTCGCAAGGAAGCGGGAGGCAGACTCCTTCACAGATGTCAGGAAGATGGGTGAGGGATATATCAGGACGATGGACCCATCGTCTGATTGCAATACTCGCCCCCTGGGTAGAAATAAAACACACAGGTGTCTCCTTTTATTTATTCAGTCATTATTTATTTATTTTAATATTTTATTGTATCCTTCTGTCTTTTTGCAATTTTAATCTTCTGCCTCTATTTATTTTTTAATTTATTGTTTCCTCTTCTGCCGTATTTTTATCTATTCACGCAGGATTTCCGCATGTGTCGAACGAATACGCTATGGTGACCGACCTGGAGCGCCATTCTCGAATGCAAAAGTCTTGTGATGGTTCCAAGGGTGGATAAGGGCTCCAAAATAAGGGTTAATGTGTTTTTAGTGGGTCGGTTTGGTGGTAGTACGCCGGTTTTTTTGTTTATATTTTTGTTTTACCAACCCGACATACCTTGGATTCGTTCCCGAGGGATCTGTGTGCAGAGTTTCCTAAATATTCCTGAAGCAGAAAATAATAATAATAATAATAATAATAACATTAATATGAATAATGATAATAATATTGTAATAACTATTAACAATTCTTCTTAATAAGTGTCAGACATATGTATAGTAAGTACACTTAAAAGACACTGTGTCTTATAATATATTGAACAAAACTGTCAAAAAGTAAGACATATTTGTGAAGAAAGACACGATAAATTTTTAACTGAAGACATTTTTGCTGAATTAAGACAATTCTGTCGTTTTGAACATTTACTTGTGCTTTTGAAAATACCATGAACACACTTTTTTCCGATTTTGTTCATGTTTTAGATCCTGACGTATCTTTTCAGATTAAATAAATTTTCAATACAATATAGATGTGACAAATAAATACCTTTATTTTGCGTAAAAAGCCATCAATAAAAACGTAAAAATAATAAGCAAGTGTGCAGAAAGAAACAAGAGAGTCTTAAAAGTGCAGAACTGTATTATATTAAATTATTTTTCGTGTCTTTGTATACAAATGTGCGTTAACTTAAGAAATTTTTGTTTAATATATTATAAGACACAAGCCTTCGGTGCTTGTACATTAATGACTTTTTATTCTAGCAAGTGACATATAATTTAACAATTTTAAAATATTTTTTTGATATGTGTTTTATATGTTCTAAAAAATTTTTCCGAAGTTTAAAAAAATTATATACCTGATAAAAATTATCTATTTTTAGTTATCTTTTAAAGTGTAAAAAAGTTAAATAATAATTCCAAATTGGGTGAAGAGGGAAGTGTAATTTACCATATACTAACATAAGTGCAGCGATTTAAAATTTAAATAAGAAGTTCATATTAATCTATTTCCTACAGATTATTATAAAGTATTATAGTAATCTATACTTTATCACACTACCTTGTGCCGGCGATCTAGATATTTTCATTTTATATATACATATAAAATAAAAAAAATAATTACATTTTAATTATAATTAAATAATAACTATTATGTATTATTATGGTTGTCAGAAAGTCAGAAATGAATAATATCGATTTAATACTTTTTCGACATTTTTTTAAAACATCTTTTTTCTATTGCCCACTCCACCCGACAATTTCCCACTTCACCCGTCATTAATTTCTTTTTACAATTCATAAATTAGAGGGTTAAATAACATTTAATGTGCGACGATGTATAGAAAAGGATAGTTGACATCATCAACATGTATAAAAAAATTATTACATATAGAAATTTAGCTCTTAAAAACTTTTATGATCTCAAATTCAAAACTATTCACATTCCACCCGACTCTCCCATATAAGTAATTTTTTCGACGACATTTAGATTGTTGCTAGATGAGAGCAGCAACCAACAACACTTTTGTCGACTTTGCATCCCCATGTTGGACCAAAATTAACATCAAGTCGTTCTTTCGTTTTATCAATTAGGACATAAGCAAAATACTATGTTGCATTTGAATCCCTCGACCATAATTTGACTTTGATCATTTACCTACTTCATCGAGACAGTTGTATTGAATAATTGGTAAAATAAAAGTTTGCTGTTTCTTTAGAAATTTGGAATTTAAATTCCCAAGTTCTCGCAAGATGATTAGCGTAAAAGCAGAATTTTATTTTGATTTGATGGATTCGACTCGCATAAAGCTGAACCTGAGAAGTATTAAGTCATTGAACAAAAGGAAGATCTAACATCTTTAAGAATTAAAACTGTGCAGACCGTGAGTTACGGTATAATTTTCTACCGACAGTGATAAGTAATTATGTTGATGTAAAAGTATTAAGAATGTATTCTCATTTTAGGGCCCATTTTGAAGATGTCTTTTAAGAACTTCTTTTAAGAAAATTAAATGGAAACAATTTCAACTAATTTATAACTTTTTATTCTTACGATGGACAGTAAAAAATAGGCTTTAGGAGTTTATAAGGTTTGTTTTCTTTCCGTTACAGTATGTGAAAAAATATGCTTTCAAATTGAAGTAAATGTTTAGCGTACCTGATTTCACCAGTTGACATCATCCCAAACTAATACATCTAGTTAATTATTGTTTTGTATGCTAGTGGCTATGGACTGAACTAGAATAAAACATAATTAAAAAGATGTTAAAAAATGGTTTTCGATCAGTGAAACTTCTTAACCTGTATGCTGCCGGCGTTTGGCAAATTCAGCAATTAAGCCTATATTTAGGTTTTCCGGCAGCCTACTGGATAATATAATATAACTTCTTAATATATAATATTCTTATTTCTATAACTATCAGTTTTGAATAAAATTATTAAGACGCTTTAATAGAATAAAATATTGTCGTTAATAAATAAAGAAATAGACTTTTCTTAAATCACGTACACGTTTAAAATTAAACTTATTTAAAATAATAACCAAGTATAAAAAACTAAAAAATTGTTAAATTCGCTTAAAGCTTGTAACTCGAGAGTATTTGGTGTCGCTAATTATAAATATGAACCCTTTTTAAAGAATAAATGAGCAAGATCCTTAGAGCTGGCATTCATTTCCCCTCAGGCGGTTCTTACCTGCTCTGAACTATATGCTACATGGTTTGATATTTCATATTCCTGTCTAAAATTAACGCAATATTCTTTAAATATACTATACTTTTAAAATATTTTGTTTTTAAAAAATCGAGTTTTAAGGCTCAAATATGAGAATACACTCTTAACATGCGTCCATTTATGAGCTCCTACTGATCGGAAGATTCTAGTGGATCAGCAAAGTTAAAAAGTAATTTAAGTCCTAACACAAATGTGTGTCACCTATTCATAAAAATTGTTATGACCTGAAATGTTAAATTTCAAAACGAAACTTATTACAAAATACTACATATTTCAATGGCACATGTAGAATTTAGCTTTTAAATACTTATAAATCGTTGTAATCTCTTCTTAATTGTTATATAAGGATACATAAAAACCATTATCTTTGACAGTATCTTCGAAGTCCATAAAGGTAATGTAGTAGATGAGCTTCAATTTCCATACATATGCTTAGAGAAGAAAATAGAGTAAAAGATTGACGAATTTCTATGAAATTGAATATTTAGGGGAAGTCAAGGTATTCTTGGACACATTTTTATTTTGTACGAACACTCGCAAAAACATTACTTCTTCTAACAACTTCAAAGCTTGATTTCGTAGTACTAGAAATAACCTTTCTTTTGGTAATAGCAGTTTGTTCAAATTGGTTGAAATTGTAAACTTTTTATCAGTTGGCGCAAAAAATCTGTTTTTGAGATTTTAAAAAATCTCGGGGGATTATTGGACAGTTTTATAAATTGATAAAAAATGGAAATTATTAATGGAAAACTGTTAATTGTATATAAAAACAAAAGAATAAATCTTAACTCACAAAATAAAGTGAAAAATATTAATAAAAATAATTTTGAACCTCAGTGAACATATTTGGACATATATTCGGGTTTGCTCCAGCGCAACTCAAGTTAACACCTCGATCACAACTTATGTAT
>WNHD01004892.1:0-10742 GCA_011057455.1 Ganaspis sp. Gsp50 | reverse complement strand
GTCCTAGGTTGCGCTGACTTGAGAGCCGTTACTTGAGTCACGCAAGCAGTTTCTACTGATGGCTCAAGTAACCATAACCTTATTTTCTTCTCCGTGTAGGCAGTAAGCCAAGTGATGGATTTGTTTATTTGCCTACGACATATAGTGATTTTAAATTTTTTGAAAGAGACGAATCTACCTATCACTACCATATCAGAAAACATCCACCATGGGTAAAGTAGCCATGCGCAATACCATTTTTTTCTCTTACCAATTCGCATATCATAAAGCAAGTGTTTAGCGTTAAACAATCAGGACAGTCAACATATTTTTGTCAAAACGTGTTTTTTCCTCTCATTCAAGGTGGATGATTGGACATAAACTACATTGGTTGATTGAACATGTAGTCGAATATGCCTAGTTTTAAAAAGATGGTTAGACACCCGGGTTAGTCCAATCAGCCGTTTCAAGAGTCCAGTATCTCTTTTTTTACTGGATAAATGTGTTTAAATTAAATGTTAAATGTGCGGAGTGTTGTTTTTATAAATATGTAAAATCTAATAAATTGCACAAATTTGCTCCAATAAATCAATCTTTTTGTAAGCGTTAAGGTGTTTTTACGTCTGGGTATGTTATAATTTTGAAACTAAAAGAATAAACGCATTCTTTAGATTAAAAATTTGATTAAAATTTATCTCTTGTTATTAAACGAGTCCATTTTCTCTTTTTGAATTTTCGCGAACAAGCCTTGTCGCCAGCTCATGAGTATACATTTCTCAATATATATATAATTTTAGTTTGTTTTAATCCTCTAAATATAATACTAGTTTTCGTCCTGATATCTATCCAGCATTTTAAGTATGTTTTGGGAGTATATAATACTAGTACTTACACTTGTATCACAATTAATTTTCCAATTACGGTAAAAACATTTCGTTTGTGTTAAAATTTATTTACAAACTTGGTGACTAATAACATTAATTGTCTTATGTTAGTTAGCAGTTGTTGTCTTATGACGGTGCTACAACAATTTAATTGTAATTAATAATTACTATGTATGACATTTAGAAGTTAAATTGTTAATGATCTATTGTTACTTGAATTTAGAAATTAAAACTTGTGTTATAGTCCACTTACCTGAAGTTTTTTAATAAGAAACATTTGTTGATTAATTTTGTGTTGTTTTCAACCTCAATTAGGGTGAAAAATTGTTTAAAAAATAATAACTGGTCGTTATCTTTAGCACATCCGCATTGCAGAGATGTACAAAACAACAACCTATATTGAGTGATCGCAGTTGATATGCTATACTACATCACTGTTATTGATAGTAATAGGGGTTAAAAATAAGGGGTCATCCATAAACTACGTAGCCCATTTTTTTGGAAATTTAACCCCCCCCCCTCCCCCCATGTAGCACACTGTTCCATACATTAGAGCCATCTTTTCCTCTTAGCGTAGCAAATACCTAGAACCCCCCCTCCCCCTTGACGAGCTACGTAGTTTATGAACGACCCCTAACATAAAATTAAATAAAAAAGATTTCTTTTAAAAAACTTAACGTAAGTGCAGCTATAACACAAGTGTTGATTTCTATACATTCAAGTAACAATAGATCTTTTACAATTTAATCTAAATATGTCATACGTAGTAATTTCCAAATACAAGTAAATTATTACAACGCCGACATGAGACAACAAGCAAACTATCAATTAATGTTCTTAGTCACCAATTTTGTAAATAAATTTTAAAACAGAAGAAATGTTTTTTCCAAAATTTGAAAATTGATTGTGCTACAACTGTAAGTACTAGTATTTTATACTTTCAAATCATATTAAAACCGTTGGATAGATGTCAGGATGAAAAATAATATTATGTTTAGAGGATTATAACAATTTAAAATTATATACTTATAGACAAATGTATACTAAGGAGGAGGCGACAAGGCTTGTTCGAGAAACGTCGAAAAGAAAAAATTAACTCGCTTAACAACAATAAATAAATTCTAAATCAAATCTTTAGTCTGCAGAATGCGTCTATTCTTTTAATTTCAAAATCTTTTTGTAAATTTTATTGACAATATAGAGCAATAAAATATTTTAAATAAATATTTTTTATAAATGTGATGATTTTTTATTCAGCAAAAGACATTTAATTGAAATCGGTAAAAAATAACTCAAAATATCTCAGATTGTTTAAAATAAGGTGATGTTTTGAGTATACATAATCTTTGTTTTTGTTTTTATTTGGAGTCAAATCTTTACTGTGATTCTGTGAATCTTAATTGTTTCTATTTACTGTAAACAAAATAGGAGAAACATAAAACTACTGATTCAAAGAAATTGGAAACTTACTTTAAGCACACTTGACGTATTATATTTCACCATGTGATGTAGATGATTTTCCACTATTACTTCTTGAGGAAGATTGTTTTGACAAAATGTCAATTGCACTTTTTTCAGGGCAGTTAATGCTATCACCACTTTTTAAGTGCTGTTCGAACTCTTGAAATTCATTTGTTGGAATATCAAGCGAATCTGAAGAGATTCTTCTTTCTCCATGATATAGTTCATATACATCTGCTGATGTATCTCTTGCTTCCCTTATATTGTTTAGTGAATCTGAACTCAAAGAGGGTAGATCAAGTGCCGTTTTTAATTCTAGAGAATCTGAACTTTTGCATAATGGATTGTACTTCTCTTCAATATTGATTTTTAATTCTAAAGAATCAGTACTAGTTTCCATAACATTTGTTTCCTGAGCAACTTGGACATTTCCAGGAAATATTTCTTCAACAACTTTTTCTATTTCAATTTGTGAAATATCTTCAGCCGTATCATCTTGTTTCTCCAATTTTTCAACATTAGCTTGAGCAATACGAATAATTTCGTCAATTTCCTTAATCCTTTTTTCATAATCATCTGAACCGGAAGTACTCTGATTAACAGAACTAATTATACTGACATCAGCTGTAGTCTTAGTTATACTTTCTAATTTGAATTTATTTTCTGGACTTTCATGATCCAATAAATCTTCTTCTTCTTTTGCTCTTAACTCAATTAAGTGGACTTCTTTACAAGCTTTCTCTAAACCCTCGAAATCTTTTAAGGAAGATAAAGAAACGTCATCGCCATGTCCTGATCTACTGGTGTACCTCCTTGGTAGACTTCCATTGCTTCCTGAATCCTGAGATCCACTACTAAATTTCTTAGAACTTTCTATTACCGCATTTTCCAGATGCTCAAATTCTTGAAGAGAACTTAAAGAAATATTGTCATGATCAGTGGGTTTAGTAAAATATTTTTTTCCAATTATTGCATCATAATCCGGTGTACTTCCAAAGCTACCTCTCATACTTCCAATACTTCCAAATGATTCTTTATGACTTCCCATACTGCCAAATTTACTACTTCCCGCTTCAAAGTCAGTTATTTCTTCTTCTTTGATATCTTCTAATGGCCCTCTCTCATATTCGATATCAAACAATCTAGTATCGCTTTGAAACTGTGCTTCAATCCATTTTTTACCACCTTCAAACTGCTCTTCATCAGAATAAGACTGAGAATAATGTTGATTATTAGAAACTTGTGGAGGACTTTCTTCTGATTCAAATTCAAATAATTCATTATTTTTAGATCCAGAACTGGTAGAGACCACTTTTTCGTTCCTTTTTTCAATCATTAGATTCTCTACATCTCTATCATAATTTTTTACACTTGTGCAAGGCATTGAACTAATTTTCATACTTTTTCCTTCTGAATCAAATTCTTCAGCTTCTCTTCCCACTTCTTCGATAACTACGAAATCATCTATAATATCTGGCTTATCAATCAATTCGAAAGAATCACTGTCTGGTGAATTTCTACTTTGTAAATCTTTCTCCAAAACTGTTTCCACTGATGCACCTGATGCAGAAGAAATGGACATGCTAGCTTGCTGCAACCAAGTTCTTGTTGGAAGTTGGACGTTATTATCTTCATTTTGATTCACAGAGATCAAACTTTGATCTAAAGAATCAGGTTCAAAGGATATTGCATGCTCTTCTTGATCTTTAATAACAGTAGGATAATTTCGAGAAATTACTTGAGTGGAGACGTTCTGAATACCATCTTGATTTACTTCACACGTCATAATATCTACTGATTTAGGAATACCAATATTTGATTCTATTTTAGATGTAGATGCATCAAATTGAATGCTATCGATTTTTTCTGTTTGTGTTTCAAAATCTGCTTGTGCTTTTATTTCTAAACATAGATCCGTCAGAAAGGGTGATGGTGATCTATATTTGGTAGTTTCGTTTAATTCTTGATTAACTTGTAAGTCGGTCTCTTGAAATAATTTACACTCTTTTGTTTCATTTAATTTTGTATCTGCTTTTAAAATTTTAAAATTTTCATTTACATAAGCATTTTCGTTTGTTGTTTGGGTTTTTAGTGTGGAAATTTGAGGTAATTGAGGAAATATCATTTCTGAAGACCTTTTCATCCTACAAGGAACATCACTTTCTGAAAGAGTAGCTTCTGCTTCTGATTTAAGATCAGAAAATGCACCCTTAGAAATAAAGTTAGTTTCATTTTGATCGTCATCAAGTGCAATTTCTAGGTTTTCCAGTATGTCTTTTTCATCCATTTCTGGTTCAGAGGGTACTAATGTCTCTGATAATTCACTTGTACAATCTACACTTCCTAACTGTTCCGAACTTAATGAATTTAATGACTTCATCGATTCCCGAGAACTAAGAGTGCTTGCAGCAGTCTGATAATCTTGAGAAGTTGGTCTTGAATTATCCAAAGACATCATTGCTGTTTCGTATTCGGAAACTGTCCCTGATAAAACCGACTGCATGGTATCAAAATCGGAGGAACTGGGTCTGCTACCGCTTCCCATTTCACAGGATTGATAATTACTTTCTCCTGAGCTCTCAGCCTCGCTTTCAGAAATAACATTTTTTGTTTTAACAGATTTTAATCTTTTTCTTGCAGCAGCTTGTGGAAGCTGGAGTGAAAAACTATCATCTTTATTGTCCAACTCTGTACTAACTAAAACTGAAGATCTAGAATCGGTTTCTTCGAGACTATTATCTCTGGGACTTTGAATTGAATGTTGAGATTCTCTCAGGTCAGTGTCAATGATGACATCAGTATTTTGTTTTTCATCTCTAAAATCCCATAAAGTTTCTTCATTTTTCTGATATAGATCTTTTTTATGGACTTTCGTTAATTCTGATTCATTATCCTGATCTTTTAATAAACTTCTAATTCTGGGTTTAATTATTGGCGATCCAGATGCCGGTGTTGAATCCTGATCAGAACCTTTTTCTGAAGATGAAGCTCTATATAGGAACGGAAGTTCATTTGAAATTGATTCTAACTGAAGTTTAAATTGAAACTCGGAAGGAGAGTCCTTAATGTTGAGAACAGCTTCATTATTTTCACTTAACTCTTCAATTAAATTTTGTTTAGCAGCTTCTAAAGATTCCTTTATTTCTTCAATCTCTTTTTTGACAACTTGATTTAAGTCCGTTATTGCAAATTTATTACTTGAATTCTCCGAAATAGGTTCATCTACTTTTTTTAAAACTTCTTCATAAGTTTCGACAAAAGATTGTTCTTTTCTTTCCATCTCTGTCTTCATTTTACATTCGTTTTCAATTGAATATTGATCTTTAAACGTATTTTCTTCTACTTCTATTTTTCTAAGCAAGTTCATTTTATTTGAATCATCTGAAAGACTGTTTAAAACAAATTCTTTATTTTCAATAAGTTCCAATTTCTCGTCAACGGACATTTCATCTTTTAAATCTTCTGCAGATGTTTTCACTTTTAGTTGTCTTTCTGCAGCATCCAATAAATGGTGAAAACTGGTATTTGGTTTGTTTTCCTCCAATTCTTTTTCTAGATCCTCTTCATTAACTTTTGTTATTGTAAATTTACTTTTCACAAGGGTAGTTAGGTCTTTACTTCCGTTTTCTTCTTGAAGACTTACTGATATATCTTTATTCTTTGATTCTAAATTGGTTTTGATTTTCATGTCTCGTTCATCCATTGTAATATTGTATGTCTTTTGTTGATTAACAGTTGATTGATATTCCTCCAACTCCTTATTAAATGCTTGAGAGGGTTGTAAAGTTTCTGCAATTTCGATTTTTTCTTCCCCAATCATCCAATTGATAGGTTTGATTTCTAAGTCCTTTACTTTCAATCTCGGAGTGGTCATTGGAGGACTATGGATTTCGAAACTGTCTCCTTTTCTTGATATCATGCAACCTTCTGCAAAAGATCTAATAGGAGTAACATCACAAGGCAGAGAAAAATCTGCGATTAATTCTTCTGATACTATACTAGAACTTTTTGGTATATCTTTATCGTATAAATGATAAATTTTGTCTAATGAATCCACTGACGAACTCTCATGTAAGGAATGTATTTTGATGTTCTTTGCAGTTTGTAAACATTCTTTATCTATTACATTTTTAACATCACCCAAATCTTTCAAGTTTTTTAGTCCTTTTAACTCGGAGCTGTCCAAATGATCTTCAACAAAATGCGACATTTTGGATGAACTTTGTGTTGAATTATTCTCATCTTCAAATTTGAAAATCTGTTCTTGTTTTGTATTTGGACTAAAATTATCACGATTCTCTTTTTGACCAATGAGAAAATCTTTTGTTTGACATTCTGACTTGAATTCTAACGATGTTATAAATTTTGCTACATCACTTTCGGATAAATTTTCTTCTATATCTTCTAATTCAATATGATCCGATATACTACTAGAACTTATAGTAACATGGAATCGAGACGACGAAAAGCCTTTCTTACCTTGAAGACATCCATCTTTTGTCAAATCTTCACCAACACTTATATTATCTTCTGTGTACGCCTTATTAAGAATATCGTCCGGAATCGATGGACCTGATTCTATATCGGATTGACACGTTGATTCTTTCGTTAGATTTTCGAACTTCCTTGTCAAATCGTCAGCTAGTTGATTATCTGGACTATCAGACTCAAAGTAATCTGATTTTTTAAACTCCCTTTTTAAAGTATCAGAAGAAATTGTCCTCTTTTCAATCTCACTTTCTACCGCCTGAACAAGTTTTTTTGCAACATTTCGTGCTTCAGTGTCAGTCATATTTTGGTTAATAGATTGGTCAGGTTCATCCTTAAATATACATTTTTTATTGAAATATTTAGATTCTTCTTTGCAAAATTGTTCATCAACAGATGCTTTGATTTTATCCTCTTTTAAATTATTTAAATTTCCTTCTATCTTAGCACCAACTTCTACTTTGCTTTCTTTTACTTTATTTACATTTTCTATTTCAGTGACAGTTTTTATTGGATCTTCTATTATTTTACTTCTTTCTGTTTCTTTATTTTGTGTCATTGCTTGAGATGAAGATGCTTCGATAATTCGATTTTCAGAAATATTTTGAATTGAAATATTTTGGAGTGATGTTTTAGCAAGATCCTGAAACTTACATTCTTTTTCTAACATTATTTCATTCGGTGACTTCTTTTTTAAAATAGTTTCTGACATATTAGACAATTCAACTTGTTCTTTTTTATCTTCGACCAAAAATTTATCTACTCCTTTTAAAGTCTCTATGATTACAGTTTCTTTTCTTTCTCGATTAGTTGAAGCCTCTTGATCAATTATTGATGTAATAGTAGCACCAGGTGTATTTTTTAGATCATCTGTAGACTCAAAAATGTTGACAGCATCTTGAGGATGTGCTGCAAAAGTTTTCGAAAAGATTTGTGTTTCTGTTTTTCTTTTAGTTGATGTAACTTCTTCTTTTGTTCTTTCCTCTATCCGATGATATTCTTTTCCTGTAAAAGTTTCTTGTTTAAGTTCTTTTTGTTGAATACGTTTCGGAATTCTTGATTCAAATTCTTTGTCATTTTCCGTCACATTTATTTCTTTAGGCTTCTTTGATGTAACTTTGAAAACTTTTTCAACGTTTTCCACTATGCCTTCTTTAACTTTTAAAAGTGTTTCTTTTTCATTTTTGGACATTGAAATAGGAATTCTTGATTCATAGTCTTTTCTCATTTTCAACGCATTTTTATCTTTTTTAATGGTCTTTGTTTCCATCACAGTAACAAATTGTTTTTGCTCTTCAGCTACGTGTTGTGGAAATATCTGCGGTTTCTTTACATCTTTTTCCATCTTTTCAACTTTACTTGTTTCTGGTAAAATCTCTTTTTTTACTTTATCTTTAATGCCACCTTCTTCTTTTAGTTTTGATGTACATATCTCCTGACTTCTTTGTTCACAAGAAAATGTATCTTTAAGGTTTCCCAGAGTTACTAGTTTACCTTGCATTTCAAGATCTTTTTTCTCTTCTCTTTCCCTTATACTTGTACTTACACTTGGAATTGACCATTCCTTATGTAATTTTGTAATAGTGTTTTTCTTTTCTTCTGAGGTAATCGTTTCTTGAACCTTTCCTTTGATGTTTTTGATAGACTTATCTTCTGTGTCAGTAAAATATGATTTACCGACATCAGTTTTTTCTCCTACGTTTTTTATGTGACTATCTTTTAAATCTACGCCTAATTTAAGGTTTAATTCGTTGGATTTTAAGTTAGCTGAATCTGAATTACTTTGATCTAGAAGTTTGTATTTGTCTTTTTCCTTGAATGCTTCTTGAAGTTTGTATGAAACTTTGGCATTACTAATTTCTTTTTGAATTTGTTCTTCAAAGTAGAGAGCCTTTTCTGCTACAGAGCACTCAGAAAGATCTGGAATATTCATGTCTTCCATTGTCTCGGATCTTCCAGAAAAAGCAGCAGTATCATCTTCTGAAACAGCATTGGGAATATACTCACTGTCACTTTCAATGGAATCACGTCGAGAGGCTCTCGAAAACTCCGATTCTGACATCTGATAGCTATCTCCCCTTCTTGTCATGTGCTCCCAGAAGTTTCGTTTTTCCAAGTACGTTTGTTTCTCTAATAGTGAATCTTCTTCTTTATCATTAACATTAATAGGATAGCTAGCATCTACAGATTCTAGAGAAGAAGCAGGTTTTTTTCTTTGATGGTCTTCAGAAATTGCATCATCTAGAACAACAAAGAAATAATTTCAAATTACTCGGTTTATTTTGACATATAATCTACTACATTATGTTACTTTCTGACAAGTAGTTAATAATAATTTGATTAAAGGAAAACATTAATAATTTCTCTTTTAAACCTTTATTTGAAAATATATTTTAAAATACCATTACTAAATAGTACCTGACAGTTTATTTAAAATGTGACACTTTGTTCTCTTTTAATGAATTAATGCTTCTTCACTGATGTTACTATAATTTCTATATTATTAGTGTTATTATCATTTCAAATATAGAAAACCGATTTCAATTTAAATCATAATGTATAACAGTGAGCCTAGAGCAATTTTTTTCAGATTCCAAACACAAAAAAATGAATAATATTGTAAAGCATATTTATAAGAAATACATGAATTTACAGGTTCAACTATGTGAGCTATAATACTGACAAACGGCACGCTAAAGTATTTTCGTATAATCCACATGATTTACAAAAACTTTGTTAATCTCCCAAGTAGATTTTTTAAACTGACAAACATTTTAATACATTAAGGGTTTTAGTGTGGTCGGGTCCTTAATAATTCGCTAGTATATTTTTCTTTTCCTTTTGTTTTTTAAACCCCACATACACTCGAAATCGACCTTGAGGGCTCTGTAAACAGATTTATTAACATTCTCTAAAAAAAAACAAATGGAAAAGTATGTTCATTTCATGAACATTTTGCTTCCTCATAGAGAAAAAATTTTAAACGTAAAAAAAAGGAACAGTGACATCTTTTTCATTTGGTATTTCATAAACTTTAAAATTAATTCGTTAATATAAAAACATTTTAACAAAGGAACAGTCATTAAAGAATGATAATTGAACCTCCCGAGACTTTTAGCTTTATAGATACAATTTTAATTTTTAAATTATATATCCTAATAGAGAATTTCATTGCGCATATTATTTCTCAAGTAAAAAAGCAATTATCCCTTGTAGTTTTTACGATAATCGGAAGAACTATATTTTTTGTCAAGCAAAACAATTAATTATTTTGTATTCAATTCTTCAAATCTTCTTTAAGAATTGGAGTTTCTTAATGTAATTTTTAGGTAATCTTTTCATTTTTATGCCCAAATTTTTTACGAGCATCGAGAAAATGAGAATTTAGAAAACAAGATATTATAACTCGAACGCAATCTTAACTCACAAGAGCAAGTTTCGCTCCTTACATCACATGAGATTCACGGTCTTCCTTAATTTACTCATGAAGATTTGATTGCTATTTTTCGTCAAATCGGTGAGGCGTTGAATGAAAAATTCAACCCTGAACTAATCAACAGGATTTGGGCAAGTTTAAATAGCAATGAACACTTTTGTGACATTTAATGATACTTATTAATTTTTATTATAGTTTATTTCATTTAATAGAATGGTTTTTCTGTTCCAAAAAATATTATATCTGGTGACGAGTGAGTTGATATCTTATTCTTTTAAATTTTTACGTTTCTGCTTTTGTTTGACTTTTTATGAAACTTTTCACGTTTTGCATGAGGTAATTATTTCTTTTTTCACACTAATTGTTTTTGCTTCCTCACAGAGAAGCCTTGTAATTGTGCCGATTTTCGATTTTCCAAAAATAGTCTAAATCAACTCATTTTCATCTAAAAAGTATAAAAACGAAGTTTGAAGCCAATGTCCAGATGTGTGTGT
>WNHD01004891.1:0-10743 GCA_011057455.1 Ganaspis sp. Gsp50 | reverse complement strand
TATCTTTCCACTGATATAAATATATCCGCAAAATATTAAATTGGTCAAAAGTTATGGCTGAAACAGCTAACTGTGCCCACAACCGGTTAAATTCCCCTACTACTAGTTTCACGGCAAAATTCGCGCTTGGTCCTATCTTGACCATAGTTTCCATCCTGACTCCATCTGGCATCAAACTAGGTTGAAACTTGCTTAGGTGTATCATTTCAAGATTGAAAAATCTATCATGTCCCAAGTTGTGACCACGATACAATTCTTGGCACTCGTTAGGGACAGAACAGAATTCCCACATGCATACCCATATGCATTTAGTGAAGGAGAGCGTACGATAAAAAATTAGTGAACTAAAGAAGGCTTTAGTTATAAAACAATGTGCCTAAGTTCGTGTGCTACGAGCAATTACAATTTAATTTAAATGAAAATTACATTTCATAAAAAGATCTTCGAATTGTCAAATGTTTGTAACATATTTTTTCTTTAAATCAATGTGTATTCTGATGACATCTATTCAAATAATAAACGTTTTAAATAAAACAAAAACTTTATTAAATGCATTTTTATTTATTATGCACATTAATTACATTAAGTAATTTTGTTTCTTGTATTTTTGTAAAAAATAGAATATTTTCTGAAATTTTTCATAACGTTAATGAACAAATTTCATTTTTCTGTAGACAAATATTTTCCCTCCTATAATTAAAAATATTTTCTATAAAATATTCAGGATAACTGTTTCTTATTTACGGAACAATTTTCTGAAATTAATTTTGAAAAAATTACATAATTTCTTACAGTGTACCTACGTCTTTAAATTTCCAAATTAATTAGTACTTTCTAGGATCACATTCGTTGCAAGTTTTAAAGCAATGGTAGCATATTGACCCGTGTGGAAAAGTCGGTTGGGCTAAAATGTGGGCCAAATAGGGGTAATTGAAGCCCAATTACGACCCCCAATTACTACCCAAATTGGGGGAACGTTTGGTTTGTAACGGTGTTTTGGGTTTATGCCCAATTTGGGCAAAAACATTGGGCCCCAATTGAGGATTCTGAATTATCCCCAATCAATTTGAATCGTCACTTAAATTCTAATTAGTAATTAATTAATTAATTATAAAAGCTAATTAAATATTGATTTTTAATTAGCTTTTTATAATTAATTACAAATAAAAGAATTATGCAGAATATTAAAAATTTTAAAATGATTTATTATAGTTAATTTAACACACATAATGTATGACAAGTAATATCAAGTAAATTTTTTATAAATTCGAACATAAACTGAAATAATTTCTGATATTGCAGGTAATTATTAAAATATTTACGAGTTTAGTTAACAATGTAATTTATAATTTAATTATTTAAATATTATTTAAATAATTTCTTATTGTTAAAGATTTGGTTTGTTTTAAACTTTTTAAAGTTTTTTTTCTCAATTTTTAACATTTTTCAACAAATAACTTGATGAATGGCATTCAAGTAGTATAATAATAAAGATCTTATTTAACGATATATTTTAAAAATAATTTCTTAATGACGAAGATTTGGTCCAATTTAAACTTCTTTGATATAAATTGAAATAAGAAATTATAAATCAACTTAAACGTTCAAAATTAAACATTTTTGCTTGTGTCATCTCGTTGCTTTCTCCCTCCTTCCCAGTCTCTTGCATATGCTAGTGTAGATCCTATTGCATCAATTGCCTGTTTTTCAATAGATATTTTACTGCCGTCTTTACTGGTATGAGTTCTTGTTAAAGCATCTATATAAAATATAAATAATTTAACTTAATTTTTTTGATTTACTTTCATAATTTCTCTTTCATGCTATAAAGTTCAGAAGCAAAACACATATATAAAGTGCAAAATATGTAAAGGGAAATATAATTTATATTTAATTCTTAAATTAATCTTTACCAACAACACATTGATGGAATTTGAATTCTTTTAAAATCGATTTACTTCCACTTTTCCGAATATTCGTAAACTGAGTTGCAAGTTCCTTGTGCAAATATTTTTTCATAATATTTAATGCACTTTTTGAAATTACATGCTCGAAGTCAATTAATAAAGTCAAAGAACATATCTGTAACATTTATAAACCAAATTTTAAAATTAGTATGTTTTTGGAATAACCGGAAATCCTGTAACAATTCCATAATTTTGAAATTTAAATTTAATATTTTTAACTTACAAAATCTTCACAAAACTGAGCATCTTCTAATTTCAGATTAAAATTTTTGAAGGATGTTATATCTTTGAATGGAAGGTCCAAATTGTTGTTCATAATGAAGCTGCCTGAGGTGCTTACTCCAGTTTTTGAAGCTATTGCATCTATTCTTGTCATTTGGTTATCAAGTTTGTTTGATAAATTATTTATTTCCACGCTTAATCCTTTTATAGCAGATAAAATAAGTCTCGTATCTGTAAATAAACAAATAATAAATTGATGACAAATACAAAAATTATAAAAATAAACATTTTCCACAAACCCCCTGAAATGTCATTCATTTCCTTCAGTTTTCGAGAATTTGGTTTCTTTTTTTTTCGTTTTGTTTATCAACTTCTTCAGAATCTACTTTTTGCATTTCTGTGGAACAAGTTGTTGGGTTATTAGAATTTGAATTTATCTTTGTTTTATCAATTTCAGCATCTGAAAATATAACCATTAAATATTTTCTAAAATTAATCAAACTAAAACAAGAAAAAAATGTGAAAAAATGGAAGAAAATAATTTAATTATAATTATAAATAATTAAAGTTATAATTTAGAATAATGTAAATTATTTTAGATTATAATTTTTTTCAAATCAAATTAAAATATATTTCTTTAATTCTAAATAATTTAAACATTTTATAATTAGATGAAACAGTATACGAGATGGAATTATTAAAAAATATTTTTTTACACATTAATTTAAGGATGGTTATATTATATCAAATATTACTTTTAGGTAAAAATTAATAAAATGTTTTTTTGTATGGAATTTATATGTATAAGTAATAGGATTCATTTTACAAAAAGAAACAATATAATAGAAAGTTTCAAATAATGTTTAGAATCTTTTAAAATAAATAAAAATTTTGCACGACATTTGCAAAAAATGTGAAAAAAATACCTCCAATGACTTTATCCATTTGCGGTTCAATAGGACTAATAGGACTGTGAATCTCAGTTTGTTCATTAGGTGGTCTAGATTCATTTTCCGGATCTTTCCAATATTCGTCTTCTGATAGTGGCAAACCTAAAGCTGAATCTGAAAGATAGCAAGAATATAATTAATAAATTGCACAGAAAACAAAGCTTTATTATACATTTTAAAACACATTCAATATTTTCTAGAATCATAAACCAATACCTTGAACAATTTTAATCACATCTTCATCAGGTTGTTTTGTACTCCATATATTGGGACAAAATTCATCCAGCAAAATTTCGTAATTTGTGTTGACATGACTTGAATCACATGATGCTTTATCATTATTCATCACAACAGTTTTTAATTTAGCCTTTTTTCCACCTAAAATTTTATTGATAAGAAAATGAGAATTTAGCAAGAAGCATCCCAATGCGCAAAAAATCAATGCGCAACGTATATTTCAGAAGATGTTTAGAATATCAGATAAGATTACTTAACATAAGAATCGAATCTTTACTTATTATCAAAGAATATATGTAGAGTATTCTGCAATATTCTAAAAGGCTGACAACTGTTATCTCAAAACTCGAAATATGTTTAGAAACAATTAGAAGTTTTTAAGAAGTTTTGGATAAATAATTATAAAATATAATTAACACATTGTTTGGCATTTTTGCAGAATATTCGAATAAATTCTACAAAAATTTGAGAACGTTTTCTATTTTTTAATAATAATTTAATAATTATTAATTAAAAATTAATATTAATTTATTTAATTTAGAAAATTCTAGAATATTTTACAAAAGCATAATTTTAGAAAGATTCAAACATATTTCGAAATACAACAAAGTAATCAACAAGAATACCGGCTATTTTTAAAATGTTGAAATATATTCTGGAAAAATCAAACTTTTTATTAGAAATTGATTATAAAATTTTAAAAGATTTCACAGGTTTTTATAATATTTCAGACAATTTTACAAGACTCGCTCTAGTAATATAATCATTCTGTATTTAAATTTTACAAATCGTTGTGAATATCTGAGAGCATTTTGTAGAATTTCAAAATATTTAAAAATACTATTATAAACACTGTTATTTAATACTGTAATATATAAACAAATATTTTACAAGAATGTGTAAAGTAATTTCACTAAATTTAATAGTTTTAAAATTCTAAAAAAGTCAAGGAAAAGTTCAGAGAATGTAAATGAAAAATTAATACATACTCTAAATGAAAAGTAGAAGAAACTTCTTCAGTGTGCATTAAAATTTAATTTGTTAATAAAACAAACTATTTTATATATTTAATTTAAGTGTTCTTATTGTTATGAATTAAGTGTAGTAATTTTAATTAGTAAGTAATCTAAAAATTTACCTTTATTTTTTTTTTGAGCATTCTTTTTAACTTTAATAGTCTTGGATTTAACCTTCTTTGACTTTAAAAGTTTTTTTATCTCTTTTTTTTCAAAAGACGAATGTGTACACGTAGACCCTGAAGAGGAATCCTCCTGTTCTTCTAAATTTGGCAGCTTCGGTAAATCAGACTGCTTGTTTATTTGCTTATATTTAGACGTTAAATATTGTGCCTTTTCTTGTGCATTAAAATCCGAATCCTCAGTGTACAGAAGAGAGTCATCATTCCTCACATTATTGGTTTTGGATACACCTTCTTCATAAGTTTCTAAATTTGACATAGATTTTTAAATAAAATTTTGAAATATTCAATATTATTTTATTTACTTACTAGCTTGCCCAATGAGATTTACTGAATAAATAGGCCAAGAATCCACTGGAGGAAGTCTATTTTGCACGAGATGATGCAAAAATTGTGTCGTTTCATTCGTATACGGCGGAGGTGGATATTTCGTTTCCAATTTCATTTTATTCTTATTAAAAGCAATCCAGAAAGACGGAATACAATCCACACTTCTTTGACTCTTTGGTCCACGCACGATAAACTCTATAATTTGATATGGATAGTTTTCAAAATCATCTTCATCTGCGCGATTATTAGATGAACCTGCCGAAGCTGCCATTTTCTATGATTTTATGAATATGACTAACACGAACACACGATGGCGCTGCGAATGTGTCTCTGTTGTGATTAGTTTAACACAACCGCGCTTGAATTTCAAACTTGAAAAATCCAATTCTAATGTTTTTAATATAAATGATTCTAAATTTTTTACACAAAATGCTTATGTATCGTTTTTAAATTAATAAGTTGCAAAAAATTAACCAAACAATATTGTAAGAAATCTTGTTTAATAAAATAAGATTGACTAAAATCTTTTAAACTTCTGAATAAAAAATAATTCTTTAAATTTAGTAAAATTATTAATATAAAATAACAAAAAAATCTTTAAGAATTTTTTTGAAAAATAAATTAAACTAGTCAAACTAAACAATTATCAGAAAAATAATGTTTGAGAATTCAACATTATAAAAAAAATGTTAACTCAAAATTCTATTAGAAAACAATTTGAGAATTTATTTATTAGAAACTTTAATTTAGTTTTATTTTAGAAATAAATTGAACTTGGTCAGAAAGGAAAGATTTAGGAACAATGACTGACAAATATTTTAGAAAAGATGTAAAAAAAATTTATTTAAAAATTTTGTAATTAAATAATTAAAAAGTCAACAATCCTTTATGAATTGACTTTGTAAATATAAAAAAAAATTACGATTAACGCAATATAAAAATTCTTTTTTGACTGAATGTGGATTATGTTGATAAATATTTCACTTTCACTTATTAAAAGAAATTCAAATATTTTACTTTGTCTTTTGTGTTAACGATTTTATTGTTAAAGATAAAGTTTTAAATATTCAAAAAGAACAAGAAGTCCACAGAGTCAAAGGTGCGAAAAAATAAAGATAAGAGAAATAAGATAATAAAGATTTTTAGTGAATTTAAAACCATTTTTAAAGCAAATATTACAAAATAAAATAAATTATATACATATATAATGTTATGTTGTTCAAAAATAAATATGATTAATTCAACACTATAATAATAATAATAATAATAATAATAATGGTAATAATAGTAGTCAACGATATAATCCAACTTTTTTAAATTATATGTAATCTAAACAAAACTTAATCAGTGATGAAGAAGTGGTATAACATACACCTTTTTTGCAGACGTAGGTTTTTTGTTAACTGACAGTTTTACTAATTTACAATCTATTCTCGTTATTTCAAAAGTCAGTGTTGTGTTAGATGGTTTGTCTTGTATTTCCCACATTTTTAATTGTTCGGAGTCCAATGGAAATTTGAAAATTGATGCTTTTTTTTCCCACACTTTACCATCCATTTCAATATTATTGTTTCTGATTCCAATTTTTGTCACTTCGATTACATTTTTATTTTTGAGGAGCACCATGTTATCAGGAGAAAGGGTCGTTATGAAACACTCTTTGTACCTTATCTTTAAGATGTTATTATCAAGATCTTGTTCCAAAACTTCTACTAATTGTGGAGGAACTGGTCTTCTATTTTTTACAAAATTTTGTTCATGAATACGACGGCATAGTTAGGCAAGAGGTCTATTAGGTGTACGTAAAGTTCTTTTCATTTTTCCCAATAAACTTTCAAAGGGGAAAGTTGTTATTCGACTTAAATTACAATCCATATTCTCCACGTCATCCGCAAGATGAATTAAATGATGAGAATTTAAAATTTGTGAAGCTGCACCATAATATGTACTTAAATAAGTAAAAAAGATTCTTAAATATCGTTTTGCTTTTTCTTGATATTTTTTGTAAAGTCTGACTGAACATAAGATTCTACAAGCTACATGTAATAATAGAAAATGTTTATACAGTTTTGAAGTTAACAGATCAATCAAGACTACAGGGCCACTGTACAGTAAAAAGAAGCGATACTCGGTAGCTTTCCATTTACCAACTGTAGTAGTCGGCCGTGGTTTGCGCTGAAATTCGCATGGAACTTGATTTTTTAAAAGCATTGTTCGCCTTGATAACTCATTTCTTTGAGATACTTTTAGTTTATTCACTCCATGGTCAAGCCAGTACTCTAGCATCTTCTTCATGATGCCTTGGCAACATAAATGCATGAAGTCAAGAACGAAGATTCCCACCATATTTAAAAATGGTAAAATGCGTAATAGTGCAGTCACTCCAGTATGATGAGCAGCCTGAGTTCTTGCTCTGAAAGATTGGTCTGTCCGTTCTGTCGAATTTGTTGATGTAAATATGGTCCTGTTATTAAATTTTTCTCCTTTAACAGTGCACCTTTCACAAGCGAATATCCCGCAATGACCAAGGGTACATTTTAGATACGCTCGCATGGGAGTATCGCAAATGAAGCACTTAAGTCCAAATTCAAATCGTTTATTTCCAATTAGAATTCCAAATCTTAATAATTTGTTAACTTCGTTAACAAATTTGTTCAAGAATGAGTTAACATCTTGTGGTTTGGATTCTCCAAAATAAATTGCAACAGCAAACGGTTCGTATACATCAGGACTGCAATGTACTTTGCAAAGTATTGGACAAAATGCTTGATTACCAGAATCTACCAGTGGTACTCCGTCAACATTTATTTGAACTTCAATGCGATTAGAAGGATGGAGATCAGAATTAATACACGCTTGCAGACCCTTTTCTAGTCCAAAGTAAACGAACTCCCCCATGGAACCCTTTTTGTCCATCATTGGCTCAATATTATATTTCGCCCCTGTAGTTCCAATAAAAGTTTTGGTACACTTTGGTAAGTCTGGAAGAAGATTAGTCCTTAAAATAGCCAGCAATTCATCTGCATAAGAAAGATGTATTTTTCGTCTGACAATCCATTCTCGAAGTAATTGTATTTCAGGCTGACCATCTTCATTATAAAAAACCGCTATATCTTCATAATCGTCCACATCTGAAAAATCACTGGCATCTGAAGTATCACTGGCGTTTGAAGTCTCGCTAGAATCTGAAGTTTCGTTGGAATCTGAAGTTTTGCTAGAAGTAGAGCTTTTACTGGTGTCTGAAGTTTCGCTGAAATTCAAAATTTCGTTGGAATCTGCAGTTTCATCAGACTCGGTAGAATTCGCATCGTTCACATTGGGTGTATTCACATCGGTACTGAATTGCAAATTTTGGTTACCATCGTCTATGCATGCAAAAGAAAGAAAATCATAAATATATTTATATAATTAAAAAAAAATGTAAACAAATAATAATTAAAGTTGTTTCAATTAGGGAGGATTATCTATTACATAGTTTGATTTTAGAAAAAAATTCAAGATTCTAAAATGACATAATATTATTAATATAATTATTTCTTTTACTTAAAATATTAATTTTAATTTCTATCGAAAAATTTCTGGTGCAGAATTAAAAATGATTCATAAAAGTTAAATTTATATAGAATCTTTCAGTATATTCTTTCAAAATTTACAATTTTTGGGAATTTTTTAGCTATAATATAACAAAATTTAACGAATCAAAATTAATAAAATTGTTTTTAAATTTTCTAAATTTTGTTTTTGTAAAATTCTTTGATATTAAATATATACTGTCAAATTTGAGAGTTTGAAAGTTTTTTTATTTGCTTATTTCTTTTACTTTAGATTTCTTAGTTAAAAGAAAAGAATTAATAACAATTTTTTATAAAATACAACAATAATTGAATTAGTTACAAGGATTAAATTTATATTTACTGCATTTTATTTTTAAGTGAAAATTGAAATTAAATATATTATATAACATACTTATTACGTTCATGGAAATAAACAGATATACATAAAAAAATATTTCAAAACAATCAAAAAATTATACTTTTAAGTTTATTTTATTTTTTATAACGATTTTATTTTCTATACAGTCACGAGCTAGGCAATATACTACACAAAACCTAACCTAAAAATTCAAATTTTTGTTAGTCTTATTTAAAAAAAAGTGATTTTAATAGTTCGTCTTAATTATTTAAATTAGAAATACTACAATCTAATTCTATTATAGTTATAATATTGTTATGTAATATAAAGTTCAGTTAATATATTAATGTTACCTTCTGACAATGCTTCTGATGAGTTTTGTTCAGTACGTAAAGTCACATTTAAATTTACAGAAGCTGTTACACCTTCATCTTCTGAAGTTCCAGAAAATTCTAAAATAATCATTCAATCACTTATCTGTGTTAATTTAGTTATTATGGAAAATATTTTAAAAGAAAATGATACTAGTTTTAAATTAGCTTACCGTCATCATTTGAGAGGTTAGAATTTGTTTTTAATTGAGATAAATATTCTTTCACTTTTCGATGTTTTCTTACTCTTAATCGTAATTTTTCCTCTGCTCTTCGTTTTTTCTCCATTTTATTTCAAAAAGTGGTAATTTTATATTAAAAAATCCTATGGCACTTCTAATTCGTTAAACTTTTATTATCATCACAACCTCACTGCTCTCACATGTTTTATGATGCGCGTGCGCTATGAACGTTATGGTTCTGGTGCCATACATTATTTGTATAATTTATTTTAATTCTTGAAATTATTTCAAGGTTAAGATAACATCAAGAGTAAAAATAAATTACATTTTTAAAGACATTATTTATCTAATGCAGAGGACAAACAAATTTTTAAAGACATTTTCTAAGTTATATTTAAAAATGGCTAACCAATTGGGGCCAAGCTAATGCCCACGTTGTATTTGGGCTTATTTGGGAAAATTTCCACACGGGGACTTTAAACTTAGAGCAGTTATAGAATAATTCTTCATATCTTATTTTGTGCTAAAAGCTTCAATCAGGGGGGATTAAAGCATAGTGTAAGTTATAACCGACACGCGTGACACAGCAGGATGCTTTAAAATAGCTTTATCTTCTGCTAACCATTCTTAAATCACATATTTCCTTTGGACTACAAATTTAATCGAATTAACATTTTAATAATTCCTACATTAAAGAAAGAGCTATGATTATATTAAATAACAAATAAATCAATATATAAGTTGAACCAACCAATAATTCCACATTTGTTTGTTTAAACTACAAAAAATGAAGTTGGCCCAACCACTTTTCCCAGAGTTGGCCCGACCCAACATGCAATTGTTTAAAACAAGTCATTGCTGTTATTTATCACTTATACAGCATAAAACTTGACGGTCGGCGTACTGAGTCGGGACAACTCTGCGAAAGGTTGAACCAACCGTTGTTGAGAATGTCTTTAAAACACTGTTTGTGGAAGTTTTTCCCTCGGTCGGGCCATCTCTGGGAAAGGTTGGGCCAACCTACTTTAAGAATTAAGAACTTTGTTTCTTAGAACAAATCAGAGTTGTCTTATCTTTGGCATGCGTACTTTATTCCGCCAAAGTTGGGCCAACTTTGGATCAACCACCAAACTCTGGCTGCCAACCGGTAACTTTATTCTAATACTTTATATTAAGGGCATTTTGAAGTTGTTTTTATCAACATAACCTATTTCCTTGTTCTAATTTCTTTAATTCAAACATGGATTTTCGATTTGAACTGAATGTGATAACAGTAAACAAGTGGAAAATTATATTCATTTCATGAACATTTCGGCTTCCTCATAGAGAAAAAGTTTTAACTGTCAAAAGTAATGGAACAATGAAATCTTTTTA
>WNHD01004890.1:0-10743 GCA_011057455.1 Ganaspis sp. Gsp50 | reverse complement strand
AATATTGTGCCAAATATTCGACTAGTATAAAAATTATTTTACTTAGCTCAAAGCAATATTACTGCAATATTGCTACAATGTTAAAGGAATATTGCATTGCAATTTTGCTGCATTATTAACGCAATGTTGCAGCAATATTTCTTTAAATAGGTATAAATGTTTTTATGCGGTGCGAATATTTGGTAGAATATTGCCATACTATTGCAGCAAGATTACTATGCAATATTGACACAAAAAAGCACTGCAACATCACCGCAATATCACTATGCAATACTGTCAAAATATAACATTGGAATATTACCTCAATATTATTTTGCAATATTGCCGAATAACGGACATTTCAACATTGTAGCAATGTTGTCTCAATGTTCCGTCGCAATATTGCAAGTATTCACTCCAATATTGAATATTGTGGCAATAAATTGTGTTATGTGGGGACCCACTTTTCCTTATGCAATTTTTTGCGCTGAATCCAAATCCGGTGGCAAAATTGTTTCAACACCCACAGTTTTTGAGATATTCTAACCTAAAAGTGTCAAAATGGACGTTTTTGGCATATTTTAACAAGCAATGTTACATCCCAGTAACCTAAACTTTTCCATTCCTTAAGGGTGTTCATTCTAAAACTTGTAGCATTATAAAAATTGTTACTATAACTGGATAAATACCACTGATTGATAAATAACCTGCTGTTATCATCGAAGAATCTACTTAATCATACATAAAATATGCTAAGAGTCTGATGGTAATATAAGATTATACTCACATATTGAGATAATTCTACAATCGATTCTGAAAGAAGCAAGAGCTGAAATACATAAAATAAAGCATTTAGTTTCCGAATCATAAGTATAATATGAATGAAATTATTTATTGAGATCTCGAGTGAAATAATTGCAAGCAGATGATTTGTAATCGATGCGAGCTTACAGGTGCGCGATATTGAGTGGCTCGGACGCTGGACGCTCTACGCGAGATAAGCGAGCGAGCTACTCAGGTTACGCGCATGTGCACATTCCTCAGCTACGATAACTTGAACTATGACACTAGATATCTTATAAAAGTAAAGTACATGGCACATATTGTGATTTCTGAGATTATTGACTACGGTATTGTCGACTTCTATATTGTTTATAATTGATTCTCGTTTCTAGAATTTCACAATTCATCTTAAGGTCTTGATACCATAGAAGTACTACATGCACAGCTGCATGATGTATCGAGTTTGATTCTTATTCTTCTTCATGATTAACAATATTTCAACGATTATATAACACTTAGTGGAGATGCTGACTTCAAGCACTGTTCTTGCTTTTTTTAACGCATTTGCGATTCTAGAAAATTCTAACTAGTATGAAATGATGTGTACGCTTATAGAATAAGACTAACGAGTAGTTACGAGCAGCATAAGCGCTCTACAGAAGATAAATATGCATACTCTTACAGTTTTAAGCCTACATATCTTTCCCACTTTTTTGTAATGTATAAACAGTTATGAATATACGTTCTTTCTTCAATTTTAACAATGTTCACAACGCACAATATTCTTTTACGTGAGACATGAGGAGAGATACGAGCTTGCATGCACGTGCAGGTGAATCATTCATTTATGTATCGATACGCGTGAAAGTTTTAAGCTAGCGTTTCAGATTACAAGCTTGCATATCATTCTCTGCTCGATCAACAGAATTTATCTTCAATATTTAAAGACTTTTCCTTATCATTCTAACTCTGTTATAAATTCTTTGACTGGTGCACCATCATCAAGATGTATTGTATTACTTTGCGACTCTTGAGTTGCACATGGATTTTTAGACTGAATTATAATCTTCTACGAATTGCTTTGCAGCTGAATGATGGTTATGATTTCAAATAAATATCTCAATATTTTCTGCTATCGCATGTCAGATGAATCGACAAGGTTCTTAGAAGCTAAGGCGGACACCTTGTTATCTAAGTAACAAGAGCTATTCCATCGGATGCAGTTGACACTTATAATCGTATCGATCATGGAGAACTGAAATATTAGAAGACAATGCTTAATCTCAGAGATAACTCGAGAAACGCCGGGCTGACGGTCTCATTGTCAAGCTTGATAGTCGATCATCCGAGTAAAATAATACGAAATGTAGGTGTCCACTATTCCAAAAAATATACTTTTCCAAACAATGACCCTAGGATCAACGTAAAGATAGAATTGGTACTGTTTCACTCGCTCTTTCTTACTCTAATGGAGACTTGCCATTATAAAAACCCAGGGCTTCCCTGAGGACATGTTATTTGCTCTGCGCAGTCTTCATTGATTAGATAGATCAAAGTTTTGGAACAGTAACCGTGCAATCTTAGCTGTTGTAATTCAGTTTCCGACTGTTCGTTATATTCTGTCAGAAGTCACTGTTCACATTAAGCGACCCTTCTGTCTCCAGACTTCTTCAAATTTCGGTAAACCATTGCTGTGCGTGTGCTGATTTTCAAAGATAGACTGTGAACCGTCGTATTAAGTGTGTTTCCAATCAACCAATATAAACGCGGCAGTTTATAATTCGGGAAACATAAACTAAGAATAGTGTTTGCAAAGTCATAACCGATCGGATCTCCGAGTTGTAAAAAAAATCACTTTGTCGAAACAAAGAGAAAGTGGACATTGTCTTCTAGAAACCATCTGCTTTCTCACATCTTCTAAATTCTGCACTTTTCTTCACAAGGTAAAGTAGTTTGTATGTAAAATAAACAACTTCATAATTTAAACACAATACAAACACACATTTATATTTTTCGAACCTTCTAAATTGTATTGCTCTCATTTTGGTCAACTGTAAACAATTTAAAGCCAAAGCTTATTAAATATAAACTAAATTTTAACCAAATCTCTTTTTAATTTCTTCATTCCTTCATATTTTAGCATTTAGTTTCATTTTACTCATTTTAAAAAACCATTTAAACATTTTGAGCATTATTTTAAATTAAAGACTTTTATTAAAGACGCTTCCCGTAGAAGCGATAGAAACCAACAATCTCACATTAAAAATAAATGGTCAAGACTTACCAACTTGATTTAATCGGCCTACCATACCTCCCCTATTGATTTTATTGTTATTTAATAATTTGAAAATTATGATTTAAACTTACCAATCGCTCGGGATGTAACAGCAATATATTCGATAATAAATTTTTTCGAACATTACCACCAAATTTATGTAAAAACTCACATAGTTAATTTTTTAAAAATGTCTTTTGAAAGGGTTTTCGGGGTCACTGATTACACATTTTATGTCAAGTTGTCATTTTGACAGTTGACAGCTGTTAAGTCAACTGTCAACTGTCAACTTTACTTAGAAGTGGTTTTTTTTTAAAATGACATTTAAAAATTTTTTTACTGATTGATCCCATTTAATGGACCAATTTTTAAAAACTGATGTAACTACTTTTAGTGAAAACCAGGAACAACGACGTAGACGTATTAGTTTTTGTTTTCATTTGGGTGCTTGATTATAGTGAGTCCCCTTGCCTTTCACTGTCAAGATTAACGAAATTAATTTTTTAATTTTTTATGGAGCTTAACTCTTTTTTCTTCAAATCATCTTTTCAGGGTGTTTCGTCTACCTATTAGTTTGGCATTCCTTTGCAAAGACCAACAGTAGTCTGCCATCATGTGAACGTCCCATCTGCCTTGGTAATCTTTTTCCTTTTTTTTATATCCTGATGGAATCCTTCACCTTCCTCTTCACTAAAATCTCCAAGATTTTGAGAAAAATAATACAAATGTGAAAATTAAAAATGGACTTTAAGGCTCATCAGGCACCACAAATCTTTAAAACCAGCCTGCATATTTGCAACGATTTCTCTATAATTTTCAGCCATTTGATTTCCGAGAAAATTTTCAATGACATGTTTAAAATTAATCCATGCTTTTTTTTCTACGTCTGTCATTGCTTCAGCAAAATTAGGATCTTTTATCAGCTTTTTAATGTCAGGTCCCTCCAATATTCCTTCCTTTACTTTAGCAATCGACAGCTGTGGAAACTTTGATTTCAAATATTGAATACAAATTATTCAGTGCTTTCACAAATTGCTTTATTAAGCCTAATTCAATATGAAGTGCCCGCAAGATAACTTTTTCGCGTTCAATTAAATTTTTATTAATTACATTTTGTGATGCAACTTTCAATTCCTTTCTTAATGGCCAATTCTTTTTGGTCCAGTGTTAATCGCGATTTCGACTGTCCCAATGGCAAAAGTAGCTTGGATATTTTGTGAATCCTGATTGCTGAGCTAATAATATATTTATCATTATAAAATCACCACAAACCAACCAGTTATGTTAGGAATATTTTATTTTTTCCAACAAAAGTTTCATATTTTCATAAGATTCCTTTAGCGTGGTAGAATGTGCTAGTGGAATAGCTACATATTTATTGCCATTATGCAATAAAACCGCTTTTAAGCTTTTTTGACTGGAATCAATGAAGAGTCTGAAATCTTTTGGATCATAGGCATCACATTTAAATTCGTTTTTAAGACCACGTACATCATTGCAGTAAACAATAGATTCGTGTTTTGAAAAAAAGTTGATAAACTTCTCTTCCCTTTTCCGTTAGACAGAAATTTGTACTTAATAGCAAAGTCTACAGAGTGGCATGCAATAAACAATATAAGCAGTATTAAAAATTAAATGTTCTGAATCCATTTTTATACATACAATGAAAAGTCACGACCTGTAGTCATACAATGAACAGAAAGCGATATCTGAATACAAATGTTCCCGATGACTTTTTTCAAACAAATAAATATTGAAACAAGTGAGTATCGTTTATCTACAGAAAAACAAAAGGGCGAGAATTCCCTGTACAGACAAAGTTAGTCAATACTGTTACATCTGTGGCAAATTTGATACAAAAAATGATCTTCGACGAATTAATTAGACAATAAAAGAAAAATGTGAACAACGTTTCGGAAAATCTATGAAGCATTTAGATAGATGATGTAACCTGTCAATCACTTTAATAAAGCACCTCGAAACGTGAGAGGAAAAGGGACTCACATAAATCAAGTACCCCGAAAAGTCATTGGCAAGGTGACTCACTTTAATCTAGCACACCGATGGGAACAAAAACTATTACGTCCCACAGTGATCCAGAGTTCTCAAAAGATGGAAAAAAGTCGAAAAAGTATAAAAAGCTTTCTAGGGTTCGTTACCAAAGGATTTTTGAGGTTCCTGATTTTGAATTAGATAGTAATTAAAAAAACAAAATGTCGGATCTAATATGGCGAATATTTTTCTTAAATAATAAGTTTATGTCTATAAGAATGATTACAGGGAGGTATCTTAAGTCCCTGATTTTAAATTTGACGTTATTTAAAAAGAACAAAATGGCTCATGCAATCCCGCACTGCACCAGATATTTCTGGAATATTTTAGGAATATTGCACTGAATGGTTAGAAATATTTAATTGCGAGGTACACAAAATGTTGGTACAATCACTAAAATGTCCTCATGCGAGGAAATATTGATGCGAACATTGAGAGAATATGCATTTGAAATATTCAGAAAAGCTTCAACTTTATATGATGCGCAGTGGTCGATCTTAGTTTCTATGCTTTGTATGGCTGCGCAATAGTTTTTAATTTTCCAGAATACTATGGGCTTCAAATACAACAAAATATTAGTAAGCTATTAAAAAGATTGAAAAAAAATATTTTTTTGATTGATATTGCATACATATTGCAAGGTTCTTCTTATCTGATATTTCATAAATATTGCCTGGAAATATTCAGGAAATAACCATTGTCAATATTTCTTTCCTCACATGCCGTACAAGCACATTTTAGTGCTTGTACAAATATTTTCTGAACCTCGGTGTTAAATATTTTTAACCTTTTAGTGCAATCTTCCTGAAACTTTCAAGAAATATCTGGTGCTGTGTGCGATATGGCAGACATAACTTTCAAGAAAAACGTTAATTCTTATAAAAATTAATACCCAAGAGGTTTTGAGGCCTCTCATTTTAAATAGACGTTTGTTGAATTTAATAAGACAAATATTTTAATTTTAAATTGAAAAGAGGGAAATGTTACGTTTAAGAGATTTGTTAATCTTAATAGAAGGTGTTTTTGTGGAAATTTAAAAAAATCGAGCCATTCTGGCAATTCTGACTGCGGATTCAGATTTAGCGAACAAAAATACATGAGAAAACACAACTGTAATATTTCGGCCAAGGAGAAATTTATTTTTTGTGTTCCTATGTAATTAAACTTTGCTTATATTCATGTGCATGCTAAACCCGTCTTTGCAGGTCTTGGCAACTGATCTTTAGATACATGTTATATGATAACAAAACACCTTAAAACTTTTGTCTCACAAGCCGTTATAGCCGAACCTCGCTTATATCAACGTTTAGGTCAACTCTATGTTCTCAATTATTTGAAATTTTTTAATAATAATAATAAAGAAAATTTTTCCTAAAACTACTTACTTTCTTTAATTGAAACCAATTTTGGAATTTAAAATTAGTAAAACTAATAGCATTCTATGTACTAATGGAGGAAACACTTTTTTGTGTGAATCGTGGATTTAGCAAATAGTTCTACGAAGAAAGAAGGGAAAACTGACCATAAAAAATTATTCAACCCATAATAATGAGTTAAAACATCTCTAGGGGTACTACTATAACGATTGAAACAATAAAAATTATTAAATAAAATTTTCATTTTTGGATAGCTTTTTCGATTTCTGGACCACTGTGCCTCCACGTCGATGTACCTGGTTTGCACTAAACGTAGTTATATCTGTTTTTAAAAATTAGTCCTTCAAATGGGATCAGAAAGCAAAAAATTTTTTAACTGTCATTAAAAAAAAAAAACTCATTGAAGCAAAGTTGTCAGTTGTCTTAACAGCTGTAAACTGCCAAAATGTCAACTTGACATTAAATGTCTAATCAGTGACCTCGTAAACTCTCTTAAAAGAAATTTTCTAAAAAGTAAACTATTTTTAAGCAAAGTTGACAGTTGCCTTGACAGCTGTCAACTGTCAAAATGTCAACTTGACATCAAATGTGTAATCAGCGACCTCGACAATCCTTTTAAAAGACAATTTCAAAAAAATAAACTAGTTTTTAGCAAAGTTGACAGTTGCCTTGACAGCTGCCAACTGTCAAAATGTCAAGTTGACATCAAATGTTAAATTAGCGACCTCTAAAACCATTAGAACTGTAAGCTTTTTGTATTTGACTATTTTTATTTCGGTTTGGGCGTTAAAGGGTTAAGAAAAGTTTAAATTCTTTAAGTGGCTATATCTCAGTAACAAATAATCGGATTTAATAAACTAAAAAAGAATTTTAAATGTCAACATGTGCACTCTGACATAAATTTAGTGGTAATGTTCGAAAAAATGTATTATCGAATGTATTGCTTGTTAAAGTATGCCAAAGACGTCCATTTTGACACTTTTATGTTAGAATATCTCAAAAACTGTGGGGGCTGGAGCAATTTTGCTACCGAATTTGGATTCAGCACGAAAAATTGCATAAGAACAAATGGGTCTCCTTTTTGAGTCTAAAAATTGTTGGCCTGTGCAATTAAGGGGGCGGGGGGTATGGTCCAGAAGGCAGAAAAAAGGGTCAGTTTTGTGATTTTTTTTTAAAGCAACGGTAAATGTTTTTATAAAAACTCTTCTTAGATATTATTAGGCACTTATTCAAATGCATTTTGGGAAATTCTTGTTAAAAAATAGAAAGATGTGTGCAACTGAATAAGCATTGTTGACGGCTTCGTCCGAAAAATGGAATTTGCGGTGAACATTATAACTACTCGACATTTTATTTAAAATAAAAAAATGAAGTACATTTTATTCGAAGAATAATTTTGCCCGCCCCAACCTTTTTCTTTTTCTTTTTTTTAAATATTAGAATTCTTGACGATTAAATAGTGCAAAACACCCGTTTTTCGCTTAAAAATGATGCCATTTTGTATCTGTATCTTGAAGAAAAAGAAGAAAAAAATAAATTTTTTAAACGCAACCATTCAAGCTGAGGAACCCGAAGAAGTTTACTCTTTTTGGCACATTTTTATTCAAAATTCATGTAAAACTATATAACTTTAATAATTTTTCTTCAAATTACTTGAAACTTTTTTCGAATATATTTTAGATGTCCTGCTACAAGAAAATGCAAAGGAAAAAAAACCGATTTTTAGACCATACCCCCTTCCCCCTCGTTAAACTCAATTCTTGAACACTATTTTTATTATTACTGTCACTGAATTAATTTAACGCTATTGTTATTAATTAAAAATATTTGCACTCAGGGAGGGAGGGGGGGGTTTCAAACTCGCGACCCTTGGCATACGAAACCAACGCTCTACGCACTGCTCTATTATGGACGCTGAAGATATCCTTTTTGAATTTTGGTTGTACTGTACATTCATTCTATATTCATATACTTTTTTTGTAATTATAAATAATTATAATATATATATGGGTACTTTTATTTGTAAAAAAGAAAAAAATTTTGTTAACTTCAAGGAAAGCAACGGTCTTTTAATATGCAGTGGCAGATTCGGGTCTGATAAACCGGCCCAATTCACCTATTGTGGTCCATTAGGAAATAGTGTGATTGACCTTTTTTGGTGTTCTTTAGACGGTCTGCAATTTTTATGATTTTAAGATTTTACGTGAGAGAACAAGGTCCGATCACGTTCCCGTTGTGGCTTTCTTTATTTGTATATTTAATGAAAATTTAAATGAAAATACTCTTAATGTGTTATCGCTAAAGATTGTCTTTGATTTTCTTAGGTCTAATGAATATTCTGATCTCATGAGAAGGAAAGATGAGATCGCGTGTCCTTGTGATAATGTTGATGATTTGAACGACTACCTCATATTATCAATTAAAGGGGTGGCTCAGCAAATAAATATTGTGAGGAACATCCGGGACGTGAAGCCTTTTTCTCACAAAAACAAACCCTGGTTAGACAAGGTAAGTTATGAAAAGATACAAACAATGCTTGAAGCCTATCACAAATGTAAAGCGCTTAATTTTAGCTTAGAATCTTGTGCGGAGTATGAAATAATATTTAGGGCTTACAGGGTATTGATTAGGGAAAAGTGGGACTGTTTTGCTAATAATAAAATTGAAGAGTTGGAACGTATTCGTGATTCAAAAGACTTATGGGCTATAATTAATAGGTCGAGATTTAAACCCCTAACATCGCATATTCTAAACACAGATTCCTGGTCCGTATACCTTACCGAAATGTTTTCTAAGATGCAAATGTCAAATTTACACATTCCTCACTTATCGGTTCCTGTTTTGGATGATTTCATTTCTTTGGATGAGATTTTTTTTAGTCTTAAAAAGTGGAAGGACGCAAAGGCAGCTGGTTGCGATAGCATCAATTATAGTTTTTTTTTAAAAAACTCTCTGAAAACTGTCTACTGTTTCTCGAATTTTTATTCAATAAAATACTTGAAAGGAAAGAAATACCCAAAGATTGGGGTAAACTGGCAATTATCATACTATATAAGAGCGGGCCTCAATCAGATATTCACAATTACAGACCCATTACTCTAATGAACTGTATTGCCAAGATCTTTTCACAAATTCTTTCTACCAGCTTAACTAAATGGGTGGAAGATAATAAGATAATTCCCGAATTCTAATCCGGATTTAGGAGGGAGAGGATTTGTCTTGATAATCCATTCTCTCTTCTTTCCGCGATTCAGATTCATCTTAGACACCCACACACAGCTGTTTTTGCGACCTTCATCGACTTTAAGAGCGCATTCCCCTTTGTAAAACATCAATTATTATGTAATAAGTTGCAGAAAGTGGGAGTGAGTTCCAAATTTATTAACATTGTAAAGAATTTTTATGCAAACGCGTATGCATGTATTAAATGTGTCAACGAGCAAACAGACTTTGTTAAGGTTAGTCTGGGAGTACTTTAGGTCGACATAGTAAGCCCTTTGCTTTTTTCAATTTTTATTGCTGACCTTGAACAATTTTTGATTGATCAAGGATGTAGAGGTGTGAACATAACTAGCTTAATTGAGCTTCTTTTATTGGCGTACGCAGACGATATAGTCTTATTCTCTGACTCACATACCGAATTATCAAGGAAATTATTAGCGCTTTTTTTATATTGTAAAAATAATGAGTTAACCGTAAAAATAAAAAAAAATAAAATTGTTATTTTTCACAAAGGTCGCAACTCTTCGTATAAACGGTTTAAATCTTTTGAATACGGTGGTGAGAAAATTGAAGTCGTTAAACTTTACGAGTATTTAAGAGTTCTTTTTGACAATTCGGTTCTTTCGCTCCTACTGCATCTAATTGTAAGTTTGTTTGTGCTTCCAACTCCGCTGCTGGAGGGATCTTAAACACGATATTTTAGACAGGGGCTGACTCATGGACGGTGTACTCCAGGCTTTTTAACAGTTTATTTCTGAGCACCCTTCAATACGCGATTCAAATTTGGGGACATGAGCAGCTTGCTGAGATTGAGAGGATTCAGGTCTCTTTTTTGAGGAATTTATTGTTGTTGCCTCGTTGCACTCCACATTCCGCGGTACGGCTCAAGACGGGTTGTTTACCAGTCTCTTTCTTGGTCTTAGAGGGATCACTGTCTCGGATTGAAAAAATTTACAGTAGGCTGGTTCCATTTCAATTCATGCAGACCAGCTAACTTCATGTTGTAGATTCAACTGCCCCTGAAATATGATATTCTTTATGAAAAATAAGGAGACA
>WNHD01004889.1:0-22209 GCA_011057455.1 Ganaspis sp. Gsp50 | reverse complement strand
GTTTATGCTGTTGCTAATTAACAAACGAAAAATGGGATAATACTTAGAATCTCTTGAAGAGGATCTGAGGTAAAAATTCTCATGTCTAACTTATTTTTTGAAATTGTAATTAAGCTGAAATAATTAGCGTTCGGATTTACCCCGCGTTCGGATTTACCCCGGCTGACCCTATTAATATTTTTTGATATTTTAAAACATTTTTAAAAGTATTTATTAACATTTTTTGGTATATTTTAAAATATTTTGAAAAGTATTTATTAATATATTTTATATATTGTTATGCGAATAAAGTTTTTGTGAATAAACTTTCATTTTACTACTTATTATTCATATGGATATATAATTAATATAATTTATTTACTATTATGAATAACATGTATCAACTACTTTCTAATCTTTAACATTTAACGATTACTTTAATTTTCAAACAAATTTTGCTTTGTAATTATTTTCCGCCAAGGATAATAAATTCATGAAACTGTAAATTTCCTCTTTCTAAAGGCAGTATTTTTCACTTTCCATTTATTTAATTAAACATTTATTATATTGGCTGAAACCTTTAATTTAATTTAAATTTAAATTTTGTTTTTAACACCAAAATCTCTAAGAATCATAAATAACATTCTTTTAGATCCACAGTTTGTTTAGATTAATTTCAAAACAAATTTATACGAAAAAATTTCGTCTAGATTGAATCCAGACATTTGTTTTATGAACATTTCTGTTTTATAAACATTTCTGTTTTATAACCATTTCTATTTATCAAATATTTCTGTTTAAAATTCGCAATCGTTTGAAACACAAATTTTAAAACAAATAGAGAAATAAAATTTCAAAAAAATCCGAAGTATTTTAAATCACATTATTCTTGCTGTTGAAGCAAAAAATGTCAGTTCTGTATACAAATTAAAAAAAGCATACTGACTGAGTAGTAAAATATTAAAGTTCAATTTGAAGGGGAAAAAATGTGGGACAGTTCGAATAGATCACAGAGCGTAATTTATATTAATCAGGGAGATAAAGCCGGATTTGGTTGTCGAGTGACCTGACCAAATCCACATGTGTGTATACAGGAATGTTTTATTGGTGCAACGAGAGTTACGAACCTCCAACCAATAATTTATAGCATTTTCCAACCTGAATCTCATCATTTTCCATCAAAATGAAATTTATGATTTGCCGCTATAATTTATCATGGTGTTTCAACAGCTTAGAAACACGATGGAAAATTTAACATGTGCTACTGTGAAAGGTTCTGCAGTGGACATGTACTTTAAGAGACAAGTGGAACTTTCTAACATGTACAGAACTATGGAAGCGAATAATTACAATACCGCTGAAGATGCTATTCATGACGTTAAAGTCGGGTTAGTATGTTTTTATTGTAAACAATTTTGAAAGAAATAAATTTAGCACATTTTTGGTCCTTTTGGGAACTTTGTTTATTTTTTAATAGTTTTAATAAGCTTTTTTCTCTTTTGACCACTCAATCGTTTTTTGTAAAAGGATTATTGTACTTTTGATTAGCTACAATTAAAAAAAGATTGTGTGAATACTTAAATTAGTGCTTTCAATTGGTCCTAATTTTGATAGTGTAAAATCAAAATTAGATTATATTGATTTATAAAAGTGTATATTCTATCATTTTTAATTGCTCCTATTTTTATTATTGAAAAAAGCTCCAATTTAATTAAATATCCATACATCGCTGCTTGAGTTTATTTCATTAAATCCGAAATTCAATTTATCTGGAATTCTCAATTCCGAAAATAACTTTATCCAAACTTTAAATTATCAGAAATTTAATTCAGACGATTTACAATTATTTCTCCTACACATATGGGTCAAATTCCGTTTCAATCATTAGATTTTTTTATTATTATCTTTTTTTAAATAAATTTTCTTTTAATAAAAATGTCAAATCAAATTCCGCTTCAATTATTAGATTCCTTTATTATTACCTTTTTTAAAATAAATTTTCTTTTAATAAAAAATGTAATAAGCTGACATCTAAAAGTACGAAAAGAAAAAGGAAAAACAATGAAAATCAATAACAATGCAAATTTTATTGATTCCAGAAAGTTGATGGCGTTTATCTGGGACAGTTCACGATTGGAATTTGAGGCAGCTCAGGATTGTGAATTGGTCACTGCTGGAGAATTGTTCGGAAGGTCAGGCTATGGTATTGGTTTACAAAAAGGATCTCCATGGGCAGATCATGTGACCTTAGCTATATTGGACTTTCATGAAAGTAAGGATCAATAAAAAGAAAATTGAACAAGAATTCTTGAGATCAAATCATAAAAAGTTTTCCAATTCAAACTAATTCCAGATGTTGTATTTATTTATTTATATATATTTATATTTCTCAAGCATTTTTGTTATTGTTTCTAAATCACAGTCAAAGGATTCTAGGCTTAAAATGAGAATTCTCAATTTATGCCTAAATAATCCAGTAAAAAATTTCGTATTGAGTCGAAAATACATTTTTTATCTTTTAACAAAGAAAATCAAGTAGAAAATACCGTATTCAGTCAGACAATACACTTTTTTGACTCTTGCAGTCAAAATATCAATAGAAATTTCGAGCTGTACGCTATAGTCGTGAGAATTTTTTACTTGAAACTTATTAAGGAATTTAAGTATTAGTGTAATTAGTATTTAGTAGGAAATACCGTCTTGAGTCAGACAAGACAAATTTTTAATTTTACAATTGAGATTGAGTAAAAAATGCCTTGTTGAGTAAGACAAAACAATTCTTTTACTTCTATAGTTGCGATTAAGTAGAAAATACATTGTTGAGTCAGACAATGCAGTTATTCGATTTTTATACTTGAAATTAAGTAGAAAATGCCGTCCTAGTCAGCCATTTTTTGTTAACAGTTGAGATTAAGTGGAAAAAACATATCGAGTCAGACAATATGTTTTTTACTTTTGCATTTGAAAATAAGTAGAAAATGCCGCCTGAGTCAGACAATGCATTTTTAAGAGTTTTTTTGTACAGATTCAGCAGAAGATAACCTATCGAGACAGAATATAAATTGTTTTGATTTTTATAATTGATATTAAGTAGAAAATACCATTATTGGGTCAGACGACACTGTATTTTGTCAGATAAAATAATTATTGGACTGTTATATGTTCAATTCAGTAGAAAATATATTTTTAAGTCAGACAATTGTTGAACATCTAGAGATGAGGTTAAGTAGAAAAAACAATGTTAAGTCAGGCAATACAATTGTTGAACATCTAGAGATGAGGTTAAGTAGAAAAAACAATGTTAAATCAGACAATACAATTGTTGAACATCTAGAGATGAGGTTAAGTAGAAAAAACAATATTAAGTCAGACAATATAATTGTTTGACTATTATAGATTAGAATAAGTAGAAAAAACCTTATTGAGTCAGGCAATGCAATTCTTCGACTATTACGTTTGAAAATAAGTAGAAAGTACTGCCTTGAGTCAGACGATTTAATTGTAAGATTTTTATTATTCAACTTTAGTAGAAAATACCCGTTTGAGTCAGACAATACAATTTTTTATATTTTACAGTGGAGATTCAGTAGAAAGCACCATTTTCAGTCAAACAATACTGTTTTTCCTCAGACACAACAATTCCTTGACTAATAAATTTCAAATTCAGTAGAAAATATCGTTCTCAGTCAGACAATCCAGTTTTTTGAAATCTACAGTTTAGATTAAGTAGAAAATACCATATTGAGTCAGACAGTGTAGTTTTTGACTTTGACAGCTGTGATTCAGTAGAAAATTCTTATTAAGTCAGACAATGCGCTTCTTTGACTTCGTATTTGAAATTAAGTAGATAATACCGCCTTGTGTCAGACATTGCAGTTTCAAGAGATTTTTTCAAATTTAGTAGAAATTTAGTAGAAATTTAGTGGATAGGCAGATATTGCAGGTTTAAGAATTATTTTATTGTTCCGTTTCAGTAGAAAATACCGTTCTAAAACAGACAATTCAATTTTTTGTAATTTAAAGTTGATTTTATGTCGAAAGACAATATTTAGTCGGTCAATGTAATTTGTTAACTTTTACTGTTTTCATTAAGTAGAAAAGACCATATTGAGTCCATATTGACCATATTGAGTCAGACAATGTAATTTGTTGACTATTGCAGTCTAAAGTAAGTAGAAAATTCCATGTTGCGTCAGACAATGTATTTACTTGAATTTTACTTTTAAAATTAAGTGGAAAATACCGCCTTGTGTCAGGCAATGCAGTTCCAAGAGTTTTATTTTTCATATTCAGTAGAACACACCTTGCTTAGTCAGATATTGCGAGTTCAAGAAGTTTATTGTTCTGATTCAGTAGAAAGTACCATTTCAAGTCAGACAATACGATTTTTAAAAGTTTTATTGTGTAGATTCAGTAGAAAATACATTGTTGAATCAGACAGTGCAATTTTTTGATATTTATAGTTTCGGTTAAGTAGAAAAACAATGTTGTGTCAGGTAATGCAGTTCTTTGACTTTCCCAGCTGGAATTAAGTAGAAAATACCTCCATGAGTCAGACACTACAATTCTAAGAATATTATTGTTCAGATTCAGTAGAAAATACCTAGTTTAGTCAGACGATACAATTAATTTCTTTCGCATTTGAGAATAAGTAGAGAATACCTCAATGAGTCAGACACTGGAATTTTAAGAATACTATTGTTCAGATTGAGTAGAAAATGCCTTGTTTAGTCAGACGATACAATTTTTTCTTTCGCATTTGAGAATAAGTAGAGAATACCTCAATGAGTCAGACACTGGAATTTTAAGAATACTATTGTTCAGATTCAGTAGAAAATGCCTTGTTTAGTCAGACGATACCATTTTTTCTTTCGCATTTGAGAATAAGTAGAGAATACCTCAATGAGTCAGACACTGCAATTTTGCTATTGCTCAGATTCAGTAGAAAATGCCTTGTTTAGTCAGACGTTACAATTTTTTTCTTTCACATCTGAAATTAAGTAGAAAATACCTCAATGTGTCAGACACTGTAGTTTTAAGAATTCCATTGTTCAGATTCAGTAGAAAAAATTGTGTGGAATCAGGCACTAGAATTTTAATTCAGTAGTAAATACTATTTAGTGTCAGACAATTCAGTGTTGTAATTTTTTTAGTTGATATTCAGTGGAAATTACCGTGTTAAGTCAGACATTACAGTTTTTCGGCAGTTTTAAAATAAAATTCACTAGAGAATCTTTGTTTGTGTCTGATAAGTGGTAATCGTTTACATTTTTGTTAAAAAAAATTAAACATTATATTAAACTGTATAATGTATACAGTTATGTATTTATATGTGTATTAAATCTTTGTAAAAATGAAAATTAAATTAAATTAAAGAATCTTAAAAATGAAATTAACTCGAATGGATTTGGCATTATAAATTCTTTTTCTGGATGTCAAGCTTTTTGTTAAGTTCTTATTTATTGAATTAAAATTTTAAGCTAATTAATGTAATTTTTGACTCTTTACTTTGCCCTTGAAGGAATTCTGAATTCTATTTTTATTGTGTGTTAAAAGGTGGATTTATGGAGAGTCTGGATTTAAAATGGATTATGCAGGGCTATCAGCAGCAATGTGACGCGATAGAAAAAACTCCAAACACTCTTGGGTTGAAAAATATGGCTGGAGTCTTTATCTTAGTTGGAGCTGGTATCTTGGGTGGTATAGGTCTCATAATTATTGAAATGGCTTACAAAAAGCATCAAACGAAAAAGCAGAAAAAGCTCGAAATTGCCCGACACGCTGCTGATAAATGGAGAGGCCAAATTGAGGTAAAAATAAAGCAACTTCTTTTTAGAAAAACGTTTCAATGCTATAAACCAGATCGTAACTTTTCTCGATTTTAAACTCCGTAGTAATATTATGAAGAAGTAACAAATTACATTAATTAATCATAAACCATTATCAAATTGATTCTTTCTCTTCCAAATTAATAACATTTATTATTATTATTCATAATCATTGATCTTTATCTGAATTTTATTTTTTTTTTAAATCATTAATTAATAATTAATTTCTACTAATTACTAATAATTAAATATAACCAAGTTTTCGAGTTTAAGTTACTTCTCGAGTAACTAATTTCTGATTCATGGGATTTTAAATTCAAGAAGCTCACTTTGAATTTGAATATCTATAACTTTGGATTTGAAAAACTAACTTTGGATTCGAATAACTAACTTTGGATTCGAATAACTAACTTTGGGTTTGAAAAACTAACTTTGGATTCGAATAACTAACTTTGGATTTGAATAATTAATTTTGGAGTTGAATAATTATTTTCAGATTTAAGTAGAACAGTATTCGAGTAACTAATTTTGAATTTAGAAAACTAAAATGAAACTCTACCAAGAAAATATAAAAAAGAAAATGAACAAAAACAAAATTACAAATTCTAATAAATAATATTCTTCAAGCACATTATTTCAAATTGATTCGAATCATTTTAAGAATTTTTCATTTGCAGTTTCAAAATCCACTTCAATTTTTCTTGAAATTTTGATTTTTCAGAAACGAAAATCTCTGCGAGCTTCAATAGCAGCCCAACGTAGTATTCAAAGTAATGGATTAAATGATCCTGTGACTGTGAGTCTTGCAGTGGACGCAGTTTCAAGATCGAGTATTTTGCCTCGAAGTCCAGGAAGAGCCTGGCCAGGAGACAAGGATCTTCGTCAAAGGACTCGGTCCGATGATATAAGACTGTCTCCAGCAGCCTACACCCTGGATGTTTCACATCTGGTTGTTTAAATAGAAGAAACTCTACCAGGTTCCTAACCAGGGTGGCTCTTATTTTTCACGTTTTGTCTGCAAAAGCCCTGAAAAGCTACTTTTTTTGCCATTACGTCTCATTGAATGTGTTTTCAATTTAAAATAAGAGTAAAGAATCCATTAAATATTTTTATATGTGAAAAAAAACGTGACAAATGTTATAAATATGTACAGATTGTTTCTTGACTATCGAGTTCATTTATTGCAGAATATTGTTCTCTGGTTGATAATTTAGTATTTTTATAATGTTATAAAGATGTTAAAGTGACTGTTTTGGGTGGGGAAACGATTTTAAAACTTATATTGAACGACGTTGCACAAAAGCGACAAACACTGCCAAAATGGGAGGCACCCTTTTCTTAAGACAGAAAATCTTTATGAATGTTTAGATTCTACTTAAAATTTAAGAAGACGTTGAATGTGGAAAGAAGAAATAGCCTATAGACAAAAATGTTGTGATTTTACTAAAATTGTTATCGGTCGAATTCAAATCAATAAAAAAAATGCCTACGGATTTTAAGGTGATTTCATTTCCACCCGAGTATTATTCCATTTTGTACTGAGGTTTCTTCAAGATTGTAAAAATAATTCAGAACCTCAATATTCAGAATTATCAAGATTAATTTAAAACTTGAAAATTAATTTAAATTAAAAAATTACTTTAAATTAGAAAATTACTTTAAATAATAAAATTAATTTAAATTAGAAAATGAATTTAAATTAGAAAATTAATTTAAATTAGAAAATTAATTCAAATTAGAAAATTAATTTAAATTAGAAAATTAATTTAAATTAGAAAATTAATTTAAGTTTGAAGATTAATTTAAAACTGGGAAATTAATTTGAAACTTTGAGATTAATTTAACACTTCGAGTAACTGTTTCAAAATTAACGAATTTAAAGCTTGAAGTTTAGTTAAGTTAGAACTTGGAGATTAATAGTGAACTCGAGATTAACTAAATTAAAACTTGGAGATTAACGAACTTATAATTTTAGACTTAATTAATTTAAAAGTTTGAACATAGTTAATTTAGAAAGTTAACATTTTAGTTGAAAACTTCCTAGAAACGGAACTCAAGAGAGCGGTATAAATTTCTAGGACAAATGAAAAGAGAGCATCTTAGGTGGTTGGGGCACATTGAAAAAATAGTGATAGAAAGAACTGTCAAGAGAATATTTGACAAAGAGCCAAAAGAAAAAAGTAACTGGCACGATGAAAAGAGGTCTGCTTTTATCCTAAATTGGAATAATCTAAAAAAAGCAAAAATAATCTGAAAAAGCACAAATAATAAATAAAAGCACTATTAATCTAGAAATTCAAAAATAAACTAAAACATCAGTAATCTAAAAATTGAAAAGAATCGGAAACAAAAGTAATCTAATAATTAGAAAGAATCGAAAACAAAAGTAATCTGAAAATTAAAAAAAAATCGCACACTTTTAATACACTCTCATTATTGATGAGAATGTTAAAAATAATACCAAAACAAAAGTAATCTGAACATTAAAAATAATCCAAAACAACAGTAATTTAAAAATTAAAAATAATCTACAAAGAGTTTAAAGAAAATCTAATAATCTGAAAAGACAAAAACAATTTGAAGAAAAATAAGCATATAAATTTTAAAGTATTTTAAAGAAAATCTAATAATCTGAAAAGACAAAAACAATTTGAAGAAAAATAAGCATATAAATTAAAAAGCAGATATTAATAAAAAATAATTGAAGAAATTTTAGATCCAAAAAATCCAGTTTGCAAATCTTATAAGAAATATTCGAAATTTTCCAGAGTTTATTTTTCGTTTAAATTACGCATCAGATTTAAATATTTTCAATCTTCGATAAATGTTTCTGAATCAAATACCTTCAGCTTTCGAGAACTGTTTCAAATTCAAATATTTTCCTAAAGAAATATTTCTGAATTAAATATTTTCCGTGGAAAAGCATTTCAAAATAAAATTATCAGTAAAGAAAGTAAAGGCAAGTATCAGTAGTAATGATTTAATTGAATTGGAATTTGTAATAATTGAATTGAACTTTAAAATTGAGTTGAAAATAAGAATTGAATTGAAATTAAAAATTAAATTGAAATTAAAAATTGAATTGAAATTAAAAATTAAATTGAAATTAAAAATTGAGTTGAAATTAAAAATTAAATTAAAATTAAAAATTAAATTGACATTAAAAATTGAATTCAAATTAAAATTTTAAATTCCGATTGTTTGTGTCATAATTCAAGAGAAAAATACGTTCTAAGCTTGAAGACTATTTTAAATTTTTTTTTAAAGAGTCAAGGTTACAAATGTGACTTTCCAAAATCGAGAAGAATTCTATTCAATAAAAGACTGAAGTATATTTATCATGTTTGTTTTCAAGTTGATAAAAGAAGTCTAGGCCAGAAAATAAATAAAAGAATAAAAAACGGGTCGCCTACTCCATTGATTCGACTCTTAGAGTCAGTTTTACTTTTAGAAGTCGATAGCTTCGTCACTAACCCCTATTCTTAGATCATGAGCTCTTAATCACTTGCATCGAAAAGCGACAATGATGGCATTTGTGAATCTAGTGCTGTACACTTCTAGAGAAGAAGTTCTCTTACTAAATAATGTGAAGACTTGCTGGTAACGAGAGAAGATACAGTTTTAAAAATAAAACCAAATTGAAGATAAAACGAAGTTGAAGCTAAAACAAAATTCAAGATTAAACAAAACTCAAGATTAAACAAGAAGATAAAAAAATTGCAAATTAAACAAAATTGGAGATTAAACAAGAAGATAAAACAAAATTACAAATTAAACAAAATTGGAGATTAAACGAAATTGGAAACAGAAGCAAATTCAAGACGGAACAAAATTAAAAATGAAGCAACATTGATGATGAAATTAATGATTCGTTAAAGGAGGAACGCAATTAAAAATAAAAACGAGTACAAGAGAAAAACGAATTCAAGAGAAAAACGAGTTCAAGAGAAAAACGAATACAAGAGAAAAAAGAATACAAGAGAAAAAATAATACAAGAGAAAACCGAATACAAGGAAAAACAAATACAAGGCAAAACCGAATTAAAGAAAAAAAGACGAATAAGATAGAATAAAATAGAAAACCAAACTGAAACAAAATACAAAAGAAACTAGAAAAAACGAAAAGCTAGAAAGAAAAACTGAAAAGAAAGTGATACTAGAAAGAGAAACAAAATTGAAGATAAAATAAAAGCGAAACAGGATTGAGAAAATTAATTATAAAACGATTTTGTAAAAATTGAAGGCAAGATTGGAAGTAGGAGACTAAAGTTTGAGAATCGAGAGAGGACGGAATAGAAAGAAGAAAAGTTGTTGAAAAGTAGATTTGAAAAAGATGTCATGAGAAATGAATATCAAAAAAGCAAATCATCTGAGGAAGGGTAAAAAGTCTGTGGAAGAGAATGAAATTCTTCCTCCACCAAGAGTCATTTCTCATGAATTATATTTTCCAAGATTTGGAACCAAGAAAGATATAACTCCTCCGTCGCAATTCATCATCATCGATGGGAAATTATTAAGGAGTGCATTGTCCTTTTGCAAGAAGAAAAACAACCGAAGGGTTAAATTTCCTGAAAATGATATTCTCGTCACTGCATACTTCGAATCCGTCAATCCTTGGGATTATAGTACGTTACTTTTATTTTATTTTCATTTCTAATATAGTTCCATTTTGTTTGTTTTAATTTCAATTTTAATTTCCATTTCGATTTCAATTTCCACTTTGATTTCTATCTTGATTTCAATTTTAATTTCCATTTGAATCTCAATTTACATTTTGATTTCAATTTTAATTTCCATTTGGATCTCAATTTACATTTTGATTTCAATTTTGATTTCAATTTTAATTTCCATTTGGATCTCAATTTACATTTTGATTTCATTTGGATCTCAATTTACATTTTGATTTCAATTTTAATTTCCATTTGGATCTCAATTTACATTTTGATTTCAATTTCAATTTCCATTTGGATCTCAATTTACATTTTGATTTCAATTTTGATTTCAATTTTTTTTTCATTTTGATTTCCAGTTCGATTTCAATTTTAACATCTATTTTAATTTCCAGTTTTATTTCAATAATCCTTTTCAATTACCCGTGGTTTCAAAAACATTGAGTGATTTGTGAAGAATCTGAAAATAAAAATGCGTAATTATAGTTTTCAAGTTCTTTTAAAAACATTTTTGGTTCTAAATAAAAGAATCGAATTAAAGGTGATCTTGAATTGAACCCGGATATAGGTGTTAAATTCATCTAGAAAATGTCGTCAATTGTGTGTATAATCAAATTGTGGCTTTTAATAGACAATGCAAAAAATATCTTTGCAAAGTGTCAACTGATTGATATAAATAAACTCTATGCTGATATTTAATCATATTGATATTTATTCATATTGATATTAATTTATACTCATATTATTTATTATATTCATATTAATATTCATATTAATTTATACTCATATTATTTATTATATTCAAATTTATATTCATATTAATTCATATTCATATTTATTTACATTCATATCTATTCTTCTTCACTTAGTGTTTTAAACAATCATTTCTTTCCTGAAATCAAAACAATCATTAAAAAGTTCTTATTGAATTTCTAGTTCTGGATGGCGAAAAAAATTCCGAAGAAGATACAGACGAAAGTGAAGAAAGTGACGTGAGCGATGAAAGTGAAGACAGTAAGAGCGAAAACAGTAGTGATGGAAGTATTTACGAAAAGATTGAAGGAAACCAGGAAAGCAGTCAAAGATCAGTTTCATAAAAATCGTATAATCTTGTTGTTGTCAAATCCATCCACTTATCCATTAAAAATGAATCACAAATTCTTTTGTAAGAAAAACAAAAATCAAAACCATCATTCATTATCTGCAAAAACTACAAATATTAAAGGATTTACACAATTTCATGTAACTTAATAAAAAAAGTCAATTTCAAGAAAATCATTCTAATTTTATTCTTAAAACTCAACATATTCAACAATCGTAAAACAAAAAAGTTGTATTCGAGTTAAAAATATACAAATAAGATTTTTTTTACAAATCGCAATACTAAAGACAAAAACTCATCAAGTGGCGCCATAATTTTTTTCATTATTTTCCTTTTGTACATGAAACATGTATAACTACTGAAATCTCTGCAGTCACGAAAAATTTTACTCTTAAACACTTGGTGTAAAACGAACATTATCTAAATGCACATTAGAGGTTATTAAAATTAGATTATTAAATAGGATTGTATCGTTCGATAGCACAGAAAAATGTTTGGCCTTTGGTGCGAAATAAAAAATTGTACACAATCACACCTTTACTCTATAATAAACCTTGCGCTGTTAATTAGCAAAAAATTATTAGATTCATAGAATCCAATTAATTAGAAATATCGACCTAAAGCCTTAAATCGAACCTAGTTTGCTCATATCGATAATGGCCGATCGATAATTATCGTCGCGAGGGAAGGTATTCGTTTTGTATTTTCTTCTTAAACAATCTAGACCAGCGTTTTCAACATTCAGTTGCAGAAACTTCTTCTTATATTCTCAATACTTACAGCTGACCATTAGAGTCCAAATTACCTTCATTATTTCTTTCTAAATTCTCAACTGCAATCCCTTGACTGGTAAAACAATATGTAACCAGTCTCGGAACTTTTTTGAATATCTGACGTTAGTCCATAAAAATCTTCGATTGTTGAAGCATCAATTTTCTGCAAGACAAAAATGTAAAATTTTATTATATTTAATGATAACAATTATTTACTTAACAATTAATTAATTATTAATTAATTATTTAATTATTCACTTTAAATTTATATATTTTAAAGTAACATTGTGTTGTTACTTTACTGAAAACTTTTGTCAACAAAGCGTTCAAAAGAGAAAAAATACTCACATCGACCATATCATCATCGAAAAGAAGCCAAAATCCGTGACTTTTGACTATGGAAATATAATGTCCTCTGTTAGGACCACTTCCGCAATGTATCACAACCGCTACTAAATCGTACAATCGATCTGGATTCACAGCATCATCGCTCTGGAAAATATTGATTTTTGTAAAATTATTAACAATTAAACTTTTATTAAACTATTATTATTAAACTATTATTATTAAACTATTATTATTAAACTATTATTATTAAATTTTTATTAACTATTAAACTTTTTTTTTATTACCGTATTAAAAAGTCGAAGCTCTAGAGGAAAAACCACTCTATGAGAAACTTTAATGTGTCTATTATATTGTTCGACGTATTTAAATCTCTTTAGATGCAAAGCTAGAATCATTGGGAGCTTTTTCACTCTCATTCGTTTCTGAAATAGAAAATAGTTGATAAATATCGTCAAGTTAACATTCGCAAAGCAACATCAATCAGTTTCTTGTTCAGTCTTTCAACTTAAATATTAAATTATGTGCTAACTTGAATAATAAATTAAATACTAAGCTGAGTGACAAATTAATAAATTAAATATTAAGTTGAGTGATGAATTAAATAATAAATTAAATTGTAAGTTGAGTGATAAATTAATAAATTAAATATTAAGTTGAGCGATAAATTCAATAATAAATTAAATACTAAGTTGAGTGATAAATTAATAAATTAAATATTAAGTTGAGTGTTAAATTAAATAATAAATTAAATACTAAGTTGAGTGATAATTTAAATAATAAATGAAATACTAAGTTGAGTGATAAATTAAACACTTAGTTGAATAATAAAGTAAAAACTAAGTTGAGTAATAAATGAAATACTAAGTTGTTTTTCAACTTAGTAAAATAAATAATATATTTATTTTATTATTATAAATAATAATAAAGTAAAAACTAAAATGAATAATAAATTAAAAAATAATAAAAAATAATAAAAAATAATAAATAAAAATATATAAATAAATTAGTTTAATAATATGAAAGTAAATACCAAGTTGAATAATAAAATAAATACTAAGTGGAACAATAAATTGAATACTGAAATAAATATTAAATGAAATACTCAATTAAAGAGAAAACATTTTAATAAAAAAAAAAACTAAATTACCTGAGCTTCTTGGTAACTGCTGCAGTTATCGCACTTAAATTTATTATCGCTGCAAAGCGTCTCAGTATTTGAGAAGCATTTCAAACAATGAGTAATAGAGGTATTTTGATCTACGTCAACCTGGAGATCGAAAAAATCCTCGTCCTTACTAGATACAGTCTCACAATTAAGGCAGCGAGTTTCCGAAGTCAAAATCCCCTGAAAAATCTCGTGAACCCAGGTAGGTTCTGGAGGAGTTCCAGCATCTTCTGCGCCTCCTTTTCCTCCCGCAGGTTTACTTTGATTTCTTTCTGCTGAAAAATTATTATTCTCCATGAACTCTACAATCTCAGATTTGAATTCGAAATATATTTGTCAAAATGCTTCGAAATATAATTATCTAAAAGTTTCGAAACATAATTTATTAATTCAATTAAATTTTAATAACATTGAAAGAACAAAAAGGAACAGAAAAGGTTAAGTTATTAATAAAAATTTTGTAAAAACTTACCTAAAATAATTTCGTTTATGTGATTAATGAGAAAGTTGAGAAATTCGTGTGCATCTTGTTGCATGTAATTATCGAATTCCTCTGCAATAAATATTCGAAATTAAAAATACGCAAAAATGAACTGACATATTATTCATACATAAAGTTTTTTATATTATTGTTATTATTATAATTGTTATTATTGTTTTTTATTATGGTTTCTTATTATTGGTTTTTATTATGGTTTTTTATTATTGTTTTTATTATGGTTTTTTATTATTGTTCTTTATTATTGTTTTATACCTTTTTCTTTTCTTAGCCTTGCAATAAACTTTTTGGGTGCTATCGAACCAACTTTTTTCTTTTGCGTTGCGATACTGTAAAAAAGATCTGCTAAACATGTCAGCAAAGTTTCTTTGGTTCTTTTATTTCTAGCCTTGTATTCTAATACTTTTTCCCTAAAGGGTCGGCAAAAATATAGAGCTTGTAGTACAGAATTACTGTAACAAGTGTTTCCGAACTGCAAGAAAAAAACTGAATTAATCGAAATAATTCAATTCCAAACACGAGTGTTAAATAAACGAAAAACGGTTAAAATGAAGAAATTATTTTAAAACCGTACTGAATGTTTTAACAAAACACTGATTCAATATTTAAATTACTTACATTAACCAAACCAAAGTAGTGTTCATTTGGCGGAAATTGATCAGATCCGATGTCTCTTTCTAACTGCGATATATTCGCTCCCTAAAATTAAATTTAGTTTAAAACAAACAATTTACATAAACTTTCAACTGCTTACACTCATTGAGGTTTTGAAAATCTTATTTCCTCTTTAGAAAACATTAGAAGTAATCCAATTATTAAAAGAGGTTGATTGGTAAATTGAATTGTTTACGTAACATTTACAATTGTAAATAGAAATAAAATTCATAATAAAAAGGCAGGAAACTGATGGCTAGATCATGAATTTAACTTTCAAGATTTGAGGTTAAATCGTAAATAATTTTGCGGTTTTTCACTTACCATTGTACGATTAATTAATCGCAGTAAGATGTCAAGAATTGTTCAATTAACATTGTGGTTATAAAAAAACATTCATCCCATCACTAAAATTGATAAACGTAAAGTACTCTCAAGAAATCATCGTTCAAGTTGGCATCACACTTCAGCATGTTTCTAAACTTTTAGGTAAGGTAATAAATGACAGATAAATTGTAATAATTAGATAAAATTATGAGGACACGAATTTACAATTAAAAATGTCACATCAACGGTTAAAACACAATCACAGGGTACACTATATTCGTGAAAAAATCTTGTCTGTCCTGTCTATCAAGTCTTTGGCACATAACCTGCAACGCTACGTGGCGCTGCCACCTTTTTATAACAATTTTGTATTTTTTAATTCAAATACGTAATAATGTTGCACAATGGAATTATACTTGTTATAAAATTATGAGTTTCACTGTCTATATACACACAGTATAAACAGATAACATCTTACCGTTTATTATTTTTTTTTCGTGTCTTTTCTCTATGCACCTGTATAACTCCAAGGTTGAGAAGTTACTTGTTATTAACTTGACGTATGTACTTATATTACGTCTAAACTTCTAAATAATTTAAAATATTTCACTTTTGGCAAAAATAAGTGTATTTTGTACATTTATTTTTTTCTATAGAGAGTAAAAATATTTTATGTAAAATACTTTAAAAAATATGCAATAATACAAAAAGAACGAAAAGGTAAGGGGCACCACATTGTCTAGATTCGGCTCTGGGAGTAATAATCTAAATTTTTTCTTTCGTAAGAAGAGTGTTTTTATACATTATAGATAATCATTTATTATTTAACAAATATAGTATTTAATTTAAATTCTCATACTTCGTTTATAAAATAAAGAAGATAATTTATATAAACAAGAATTTAATTATTGCTTTTGATTGGTTGGTAATTTTTTCTGGAAACATTATCCTGTCCAGATGGCGCTCTCATCCACAACATTATTGTAATCGAGTTTCCCAGCCGTGCGCCTGTTCAATAATGTGGTTTGTGTTAGTGTAAATGACTGCTTTGTTGATTGAAATGAGACAAATTCTGTGATAAATTTGACTAAAAAAACAATCACAATGTCGAAGTCAGTTCCGGATAGGTATGTTTTAATAGTCTTGTTCAATTTAATTGAAGAAAATTCCGTTTTATTCTTTAAAATGCACGAGAAAAGGCGAAAGAGTTTTATGATGTTTAGGTTATGTTTCGGAAGTTTATCTTATTTTTCTATGTTTGTCTATGATTCAAGTGTTTAAACAGTTGATTATTTCCATTTCTTTATTCAACAAGTATAAGATACAATGATTGTTATGCTCTTATGTCTTTTTTTAAAGAATTTATCTCTAGCTGTAACATTTAATGATTTGACGCCGTTCAGCGGTATTGCTTATCTTCTTTATCCTCGGAGAAGCAAAACAAATGTAGTTTTAATGTGAGAGAAAAGGTGCCGCACCTTTTAAAAGATCACTCGTTTTTATTTATTTCAAAATTAAAAATTTGTCGAATTCGTTTTTTTATTCTGTCCTTAATATCAAGTGTTTTAAAAAATTGTACTGTAATTTCATATTCGTTTTAGGTGGCTGCAATATAAATCTTTTGGTGAAATAATCAAAGGGACGAAAATTTTGGCATTTAAGGTTCCACTACGAGAAGTGAGTATAATTTTTAAAATTATTGAGTTTTAGTACACGTAATGATTGTAATTTTTAATTCGCAAGAGTATATGATTATAAAAGTCCATGATGATCATTCCAAATTAACCTAACATAACCTTAATGGTACTCATAATGTTTATATTATTATTACTTTCTACGCGCATTTAATCAACATTCGTAATAATAGTAATTATAATACTATTCATAATATTGTCGATAGTATTATGAAGAATATTGTCGATAGTATTATAATAGTATTACAATATTGTCGATAGTATTATAATATTGTCGATAGTATTATTTATAATGTCCAAAAAATTATTTATAAAATCATTGATAGTATTCATAATATTGTTTATAAAACACTCACGATAAACGTTGATTTTCAGTATTTATGATGCAAGTTTGACGGATTACAAATAAAACTGACAACTGCTTTTTGTTATAGTGAGATTATTGAAATTTGTTAATACAAAATTTAAGGAACCTCTGACGTGGAAGTACTATTTCTGTTTCTATTCGTCGATGTCCTGCATACTGAGCATTTTTTATAACTCATTGGGATTTGATTGATTTATCGGCGCTTTAATTGGGAAGCCTAGGGCAAATTTCGAGTCATTGAAATAAATCACAGTTTACAGCAGTTGAAATTGATGCAGGGATTTTGTTTACTCGAAGAACCGAAAGGTACTTAAAACTTTTATCTTGAAGGAGCTCCGAAAGCTCAGTCTTGACTCGAAACGAAGCTTATGAATCCCGCAAGGTAGTCACGCGAAACTAGTGATTTACGCAGATGTAAATCAGCAGTTTGGCGGCAGTGCTGACAGGGATACGCGTTCGTCCCTGCGATTCGTGATTAACTACTTGGCCACCAGGTTCCTCTTTAAAATCCAACTCGAGTTAAAACATTTTATCTAAATATGCAAAATATATCATCATCATTTCTCGCTAATTCCTAAAAGAGAAACCTTTACATAACGTTCATTACAAAATTTTCTTAACGTTCATTACAAAATAACGTTCTTTATACATTTTCATAAGGATCTTTATGAATTTTCATAACGATCTTTATACATTTTCCTAACGTTCTTTATACATTTTCCTAACGTTCTTTATACATTTTCATAACATTCTTTATACATTTTCATAACGTTCTTTATACATTTTCATAACGATCTTTATAACACAAACATTGAAATCGTTTCCTTTTAAAAAGTATTTTTAAACCCTAGAAGTCGTAGGTTGATTATTATTAATCTTAACGAATAATTTGTATTAACCGTGGGTCGAGAAAGCAATCCTGATCATGAAATTAAAAGATTCGAAGAAATAAAACCGTGGGCGGTTCGGAAATTTGTTGCCAATTTTTTTGAAATTCAAGTCAATAATCGTACTATAGGTATCGAAAAGCGGAACCGAAAGACCTTGCCAAAAAAGCTCTACCAGATTTTCAAACCGCATTTTATGGCGAGTTTAGTGACCGAAGAAATACTATTTCGAATCAAGATAAAACTCCGAAAGTTGCTAACCAATTTTAAGGCAATAGAATGCTCGATGTCAGTAAAAAGTTCCAAATCTTTACATTGTTATGTAAATGAGTGAATTTTGAATTGTACGAATTTGTTACTGAATTGTCATTGATTTGTTAAAAATTTTCTCTTTTACGAGTCACCGAATCTGATAAAATCAACGATTACTGCCAATTAATAACATTTAAAGTTGACCTAATTTTGTTTTAAAATTTATTTTTTGAAAATTGACTGACCTCATTTTGTTTCAAATTGACTTTTTGAAAATGGACTTACTTATACTTGAAATTACTTTTTATGTAAAATTCGTTTTTATCTATTATTTTTATTTGTTTATTTTTATTTATTTGTATTTATTTTTATTTGTTAATTTTTATTTATTTATTTTTATTTGTTTATTTTTATTTATTTATTTTTGTATTCTTTTTGTATTTCTTTTTATTTTATTTGAAACCGAAGACTTAATTGGCCGAGCGATTAAAATATTACTTTCTGGTCGTTTATTTCATATTATTATATTCTTTTTTATATAAAACTCCTTTTTGTGTAAACTTCCTTTTTATGCAAAATTCCTTTTTATGGAAAATTCTTTGTATTTAAAATTGAATTTCATTTTAAATTCTTTTTATTTAAAATCTACTTAATCAACTCTCTAAATCTGAATAAGTGAAATCTACTTATTTTTAAGTCAAAAGTCTTCCACTCATTTCAATAAGTGAAATTTTCACTCATTTTTGTGTGAAATTTCACTTATTTTTGTGTGAAATTTCACTTATATTTACACTGAAAAAAAATTTATTTGATTCAAATAACCATTTACTTGTCTATTATCAAATAAATATTTATTTGAACCAAGTAATTATTATTTGAATCAAATACATGTCATTTGAAGTAATTATTTCTGTAATTGAATCAAATATTGTTTATTAGACTCAAATATTAATTACCTGATTCAAATAAATATTTATTTGATAATAGACAAGTAAATGGTTATTTGAATCAAATAATTTTTTTTTCAGTGTATGAAATTTCACTTATTTTCGTGTGAAATTTTACTTACTTTTGTGTGAAATTTCATTTATTTTCGTGTGAAATTTCACTTATGTTTGTATGAAATTTCACTTATTTTCTTGTGAAATTTTACTTATTTTCGTGTGACATTTCACATATTTGTAAGTGATGGAAGACTTTTGTCTTAAAAATAAGTAGATTTCACTTATTCAGATTATAGAGAGAATTTGTTTTAAAATCTACAGAGTTCGTTCAAAAATAGTGATTAAAATTAAACAATATCTTTGTTGCATTCGAGGAAGAAAAAATTCTTGTTATTTTTGTGCGGTTCTTTTTTCTTCACTCTTTTCCCTTCTTCATCTTCCTTACTAAATCACAGATAATCTTCATCGCGGGAAGAGTGGTTGCGACGGGAATACAATGATAAGATCGCATTGAATTCTCGAAAGAACTCGACGGTAACATCGGTAGGCGCACGCAAGTTTGACCCACGCTTTGGTATTTTATTTACTTTATATTGGTTTCTGCGTGGCACGAGCCAGTCACATGGTGGTCGCAATTCCCAGAAACTTTAGTACCTTTTCCTTTCATTCTTGTTAAATATAACTATAATTTCCTCCACGTAATATTGCAATTTCATTAATCACCATTTTTACAGAAATTATTAATTACTGTAATTATTTTCTGATCCGGTTTATAAATCCTGTTACAAATTGTAAATCCTATTACAAATTGTAAATCCTATTACAAATTGTAAATCCTATTGCAAATTGTAAATCCTGTTACAAATTGCAAATCTTGTTACAATTTTGTAAATTTGGTTAGAGTTTGTAGTTACAGTTACTGTGCGTTAATGCTTTAATCAGTTTATCACTGGCTTTATATTGAACATGATTAATTGATTAGTGGAACGATTTTGAAAAATTATGATGTTAAAAAATAGCCTGTTAATCGGTAATAGAAAGTTACAATAGGAGATGCTCAACTAATTGATTCTGGCGGCCGCGAACTTTACATAAAATAAGTCTTGGTGTAGCGACTGTTCAGAATTGAACCTACGGCCTGATTGGAACCCGCTGCGAGATCCGCGGGGAGTCTCTCGTTAATGGGTCTCTCAAAACTTATTCTCACTGTCTTGAAAGATCTTTCGAAAGTGGGAACATTCTTTCACTATACCTACTTTTTTACTCCAGGACCATATAACTTGCAGAAATATTTTAAATAAACTTTCGTCAGGCAAACGTCTCATTATTTCATTTCAAAAAACCTCTATTAATTTGCGTCAATTATTTGTAAGTCAATCACTGAAAAGAAAGCAATGTGTTTACCAATTTTTTACTCGAAAAAAAGACTGATAAAATATTAGTATTGTAATACTGCACTGAGAGAAAAAAAAATCTTTTGATTTGAAGAAATAACTTTCTATGACTTGTATCTTTGATTAAAATTTCACTTCTTTTATTTAAAGAAATTTTCTTTGTTTCAAACAAATTTATGCCTTTAGTTCAAAAACAATATTTCTTTGACTGTATACCAATACTGGAATTTGTTTTATTTAATGCAGAAATTTTTTTCAATAAAAGAAAATTTCTTCCAATAAAAGAAAATTTTTTTCAATAAAAGAAAATTTTTTTCAATAAAAGAAAATTTTTTTCAATAAAAAAAAAATTTCTTTTAATACGAAGTAGAGAATTTCTTTTATTTAAATCAGAAGAGTCAAAGAAAAAAATTTCTTTGAATCAAAAGAAACTTTTTTCTGAGTGTGATACTACTATAGAGTTGCTACAGACCCTGGAAAACCTGGAAAAGTCATGGATTTCCAGAAAAGGGTCTGGAAAACCTGGAATTGTCATGGAATTTTAAAAATAATGAATTTTATTCATTTTAATATTTTTTTCAATTTTCTCTGTTAAGAAATACTAATAAATCATTGCCATTTATTATAGATTTTATACTTCGTTAATATGTTTTTAAAAATTCATCTACCAAATTTAATGTATTCTCTGTTTTTTTCTTGTAAGAAAAAATTCGATTTTATTGTGTGTAAAGTTTTTGTAAAATTTGACCTGGAAATTTTTTAAAAATAGTACTGGAAAACATGGAAAAGTCATGGAAATTTTGACTTATGTAGCAACCCTGTAGTATTATAATAGTATATATACTATTGTTATAGTATAGTACGAGGGGTCGTCAACTCTTGATTAGGCCTGTACGAAGAATATATTCTCAAAAGAATACTTGGAAATACTTGAGAATACTTGGGAATACTTAGAAGTTAAGAATATTAAAAATATGGAGATTTTTAAGAATATCCTTGGGAATACTACAGAATACTTGGAAATACTAGAAATTACTTGGGAATACTAGAGAATACTTGGGAATACTTAGAAATTAAAAATATTACAAATATGGAGATTTTTAAAAATATCCTTGGGAATATTTTATTAATACTTGTAATGTTTAAATACACAGAAAAAAATAGCAATTGAAATTCACTTAACACTTAAGAAAATATACCTAACAACTTAATATATACGAGTTAAATAAAAATTACTTAAGTACTTAAGTGAAATCTACTTAAAAAGTTAAGTAAATTTTACCTAACTACTTGAGTAAATAATGCATTGCTAAATATATTACTTAA
>WNHD01004888.1:4003-14747 GCA_011057455.1 Ganaspis sp. Gsp50 | reverse complement strand
AATTATCGAATAAATATTAAACAAATAAATAGTAATTGAACAAATACTTTTCAAATAAATAGTCATCGAATAAATAGTCATCGAATGAATAGTTATCGGGTAAAAAATCTAATAAATAATCAAGAGAAAACTACTTAGTCACAAGATAGATACAAAAAAATGAACGAAAAATGATTAAAGAATAATAAGAAACGTTTAAAAAGTGAAGAAGACAACTCACCACAGCAGCCTGCTGCTGTTGCAGGGCAAGATGTTGTTTGGCTATAAGATCGGCTTGAGCATTGATTGGTGGATAAGCACCAGCAGCACCATCATAAGGTGGAGGTGGTAGCATCATGGGTACCAAAGGGGGCTGAAGGTTCATTGCAGCTAAGGCAGGAACATTGAGTCCCAATGGAAGTCCCATCATCCCCATCATTAATCCAGGATACTGTTGGAGATGTTGTTGCAACTGTGACGCGGCCATTGCATTTAAAGCAGCTTGCATTTCGGACATTTGTTGAGCAAGTGTTAATTGAGCGTGTTGTTGTTGCTGCTGATGTTGCTGTTGTTGCAAATGATGCTGTGAATTGGTGGCAGAAGCAGTGGGCGTCCCAGAGTCAGTACTAGAAACCGGAGTGTTGCTCAGCGCCGGAGTTGTCGCCGGAGTCGTCGAAGTTGCCTCCGGAGTCCTGCTCGTATTTTCCTTACTCTCGGCCGTTTCTTCCTTATCCTTATCCCTTTGCTCCTTCTCAGAACTCAAATCTTGAGGCTGATTGGCTGCTGGAGTTGTACTCCTTGGCGCTGTCGTTGTCGACGAAGAAGTAGCCACTGTAACTACCACGCTCTTTTTCTCATATTCACATTTAAATTGCTGTGCGTATTTTTCTAGAAACTCACGTGGAACCAGATCGCGATGAACTTCTTCACAATGAGCCTTCAAGACCCACACGCTGCTGAATTCCTTGTTGCAGTGTTGACAAGTACTCCGCGTCAGTTCCGGTATCACATCCTCCTCGGTGTGCTCTTCAGCCTCCTCTTCTCTTTCCTGGGCAGCCTGAGCAGCCAGGGCTTGTTTCTGCTGCTCCTGCTTTTGTTGCTCTTGTTGTGCTTGGAGAGCCGCGGCGGCCTCTTCCTCTTTCCGCTGGCGTCTCTGGTGATTTTCGTTGAACTGCATCACCAGGTCGAAGCCGAAACTCTCGAGGAGGTGTTTGTACATTTGGGAGGTCTTGTGGCGGGGTTGGGACAAGATGTCCTGGGTTTGGGAGGCCTGTTGTGCTGTGGCTTGGATGAGTTGGGGAGTCGATGACGTGGGGGGAGGTGTTTTTGATGGAGTCGAGACCATTTGTTGAGAAGTGAGTTGTTGGAAAAGGGCAAGAGGGTTGCTGAAGATGCAGTAGAGTTGCTGGTGGGTGGCCAGTTGTTCTTGGTTCACGAAGAGGGCGCTGCATCGGGAACATGAGAGCATGTTTGTGTTGCAAGGTGGACTGTTTGGACTCGTGGGTGGTGGTTGTTCGATTAGAGGTCTGGCTAGGTCTACTTGACCGGTTGCGGCTAGGTCTTGGAGTTTGCCGGCTCGGGTTTGGTGCAGGACACTTCGCATGTGGATGTCGAGAGTGCTGCCTTGGGAGTAGGCTACCTTGCAGATGTTACACTTGTAGGGCTTTTTGTCCTGATCTTGTTGAGTCTCGGCCGATTCGGTGGGACTCGCGGGTGGTACGACAGAGATGAGCGTGTTGTTGTTGCCCTGCTCTTGCATGGCTCGTTTCAGTTTGTGTAGGTGACTGACACTGTTGTAATGAACGAGTAGGATGTTCTTTTGCGTGAAGCTCTCTTTACAGACGTCGCACTTGTAGGGTCTGTTCGGGTCCAAGTATTTCTCCATCGGGTAGGACATCTTTTCGCCCTTGCGATGCAAAAGTGTTTTGTTGTGTCCGGTGAGGTAGCTCTGCCTCGTGAAGGCTACTTTGCAACGATGACATTTGAACTTCCTGCCAGGGTCGTGATAGGAATCTTCGGCGACTGGCTGGCTGTTGAGATAGTCTTCTAGAAGCCTCTGCTCTTTGTGCAGGGGTGCAGAATCACTGGCGTCGCTTTCCTCCTCGTCACCTCGACTTTCATCCTCGGTGTTCTGCTCGCCAATCATTCCACCTTGTCGTCGGAGGGCTTCTTCCGTCAGAGCTTGGAGCAACGGGTGAGCGTGCAGCAAACTCTGCTTGTACTGAGCCAATTCATCTTCCTGGAGATCGGAATGAGCTGATTCCAAATGTCGCTGCAGCGCTTGCACTGATCGAAAACAACGTCCACAGAGTGCACATTTTGTTGCATCTCGGATCGCGTGGTATTGAGAATGCTGCTGGAGTTTCTCGAGGGTCTTGAAAGCTAGACTGCACTGTCCGCATCTGTACTTGTAAACATGTTTCTCACTGACTGCGAGAGTAGGTGTGGTGGCTGGATGTGACTCTCGATGGTGTTGCTGAAGTTCTTCGAGGGATCTGCAAACTCTTCCACAGACTGAACACCTCGTTGTTTCATCAACTTCTTCATTTGCGCCTCGTTCACTCAAATCTTCCTCTTGTTTTGTTATTGCACCCGGGGAGGTTGGAGCTGCTGCGGGTGTTGACGTATTCCTTGGATTATTGTTTAGCCAGTGACTCTGATCAACGAGTAATAAGAGCCTTTGAAGTCCGTCAGAGTTGACAGAATGGATTTGCATTACATGCTTCTCGAGGGCTGACCTCTCCTTGAAACCATCTTGACAAAGTGGACAGAGTAATTCTGGAGATGGTTCTTCTTTGACACTTTCCGCTTTGTCTTCCGTTTCCTGAACATGAGCAATTTGCATGTGTTGTCTTAATTCTTCACGGGATGTGGGCTGATAGGTGCAGTACGGACAATTGATTTCATCTGATTCTGCTTCAGGTTCTTGATCTTGTTCTGGTTCGTTGTCTGGTTCCTGTTTCACCTCACTCCCACTCTCACTGCCTTCCTCTCGCCGCTCTGAAAGTTGACAAACCAATTTCCCGTGTTATCTTCTGATAAACAATTTCTTAAATATCAATTAATAATTCTAGCATCTTATTAAATTGGAATTTCTACCTTGTATGGCAAAATTCTAGTTTGAGAAATTAATATTGATACATTTTTATATACTGATTATATTGGTACTAATTTTAGAAATCATTGCTCTCTTTAAAAATGTTTGTTAAACTGTTCAGAAATCGTTCTCAAACTGCTGAGGAGTGAATTCTATATCAATTAAATCGGCTCAAAAGTTTTCCAAACAGAATTATTTTCTAAAAATCGATTCTAATCGCGTGCAATGTTTCCTAATGAAAAAATGCAATATTTCTGTCGCGCATGTTTTTTCTTCGTTTATCATAACAATAGACAAAAACTTTTAATTATTTATTCTAAATGCTGATTTCAAATTCTTTATTTTAAAAGACTACGATTTCAAATTATTTATTTTAAAAGGATTAAAATAAATGAATATGGATCAATAAAAATATTTCAATAAATTTAAAATGAAAAAGATAATTGTTTATAAAATAATAAGTTGAAGGAAGATAGAAATAAAGTATTTATTATAAACTTATTTTCAACTTATTAATTTATAGTAATCACTTATTTTAAATTACTGAAATTTTAAATTATTGATTTTGAATTATGGTGAATAAAAGAACAGATTTTATAAAATTTTGAGCGGTTTAGTGATTCTGAGAAAACAAATTGCAACGAATTATCAATTGTAAATTATAGTCTCGAAACCCACGCTTGTTTAAACAGTTTTGCATCCTACTTATTTATGCATGTATGATAAGTTATTAATTTTCCTTGATGCATATTTTAGAAAAGGTCAGTATTAATTTCAATTACTCTGATCAACTTTTCAATTACTAAAGTGATTAAATAAGATAAACTAACTCAATGTAATTATTCAGCCTAGATTTACTATTATCAAGTGCATAATATTTAGATACAAAGAAATTAATATTTCATTGCTGCACAACAATCTGTTTACTCATATTTAACTGGACAGCAGTTAAAAACAAGTTCTTATAAAATTTCTTGGAAGTCGCCTTTCTTTCTGCAAAGATTACCAGATTTATTGCACATATTTTGAAACTGTGACAATATCCTTTTTGTCCAAAGCCACGTCTTTATGACCATTTTTTCTTTTATATCTGTTTTTATTTTTTTACTCATTTTTTGTGTCTCTTTTTTGCATTTGTCTCATTTGTGTCTCTTTTTTGTATTTATCTCATTTGTGTCTCTTTTTTGTATTTGTCTTATTTGTAGGTATCTTTTTTTTGTATTTGTCTCATTTGGGTATTTCTCTCATTTGTATCTCTTTTTTGTATTTGTTTCATTTGTGTCTCTTTTTTGTATCTGTCTCATTCTTGTCTCTTTTTTTGTTTTTATTTCACTTTGTCTTTTTTGTTTTTATCTCATCTTTTAATTCCCTTTTTTTGTTCTCGTTCCTTTTTTTGTTTTCGTCCCTTTTCTAAATTTATTTCTTTCTTCTTATTTTTTGTTTTTTTTGTTTTTTTTTTATTTTTACCGATTCTTCTCCTTTCGTTTCCATATTCTTTTCTCTTTTTGGAACTTTCTTGTCTCCTAATTTTTTTATCTCTATTTTCCGGCATTTTTGCTTCTATTTTTTTAAAAGTGCGGTTCTTTCCTGAAGTCAAATTGTCGATAACGACAAGAAAGGAACAATCATCGTAATTATAACTTTCTCTCTTTACGCAGTCATTTCCCAGTGAAAGAAAGGCGTCGATTCTTAATCAAAAGCGAATATTAAATCATCGGATGTGAGAATTTTAGCTAATTTCTTGTTAATTAGCAATTATTTAATGAACAGTTCTACATTTTTTTTAATAATTTTCATTCAAATATCCTGAACTGTTTAAAAAAATTCAGTCAAGTAGTTTCAAAGTTCCTAAACTGTTCAGCATATTTTAATAATCGCAATAATGATTGTACAACAGTTTTTTAAGTTACATTTAATTTTTGTTAATTTAAATTTGTTAATTTGTTAAATTAAATTTGTTAATATGTTAAATTATTGTCACATTCAAAAGTAAGGAACTGTCCACAAAAGATTTAGTAAATTAATTTTCGTACAAAATCTTAATTCGCAATGAAAGCGTTTCTTTTCATCTTTTATGTAGTTTAGAAATGCTTGCAGTTTTTTGTAATTTTTTTTGTAAAATTGTTTGTATTTCTTTCTTAGTTTTATTTGCATTTTTTTTTGTAGTTCTTTTCTACTTTTGTTTGCACTTTTTGGTATTTCTTTTGTACTTTCTTGCACTTTTTTGTAGTTCTTTTGTATAGTATTGTTTGCTCTTTTTGTCATTCTCTTGCAATTTTCTCTGTATTTTTCTTTGCAGTTCTTTTGTAATTTTGCTTATCATTGTTTGTAGTTTCGTTTGCAGTTCTTTTGTAGTTTATAAGTATTGCATAATTTTTTCGCAGTATTGCACTTTTGCAGTATTCGCACTTTTGTAATTTCGTTTGTAATTCTTTGTAGATCCGTTTGCGATTTTTTGTAATTTGTAGTTCTTTCGCACTTTTATACATAGTTCAAAGTTTTATATAAGTAGTTTTTTATACACAGTTTTATACACAGTTTTTTATACAGTTTTTTATATACAGTTTTTTATATATAGTTTATTATATATAGTATTTTATATATAGTATTTTATATATAGTTTTTTGTATAGTATTTTATTAGTTTGTATAGTTTGTATAGTATTTTATTAGTATTTTATTTTTTTTATACACAGTTTGGAGGCTTAAATAAAAGTGTTCAAGTTGCCAAATAATTGCACAGAAACATGTAATGCGATTGCTAACTAATTTGAAAGCCAATTTCGCCAAGTTATAAATCAAAGTGGGTAATTAATTCGTATGTGCGATTGCAAAAGGTATGGAACTGTCTTTTTAATAACAAGGGAGCTAATGCATTGCCATGTACGTTATCTCGATGCGGCAAACGTCAAGAGAAAGTAAATTATAGACAAATCGAACAGCGACATGAGAGAGCGCGCGCGTGGAAACTGCGTTTAGAGAAAAACACATGTCCAAGTGAATTTGTCTTGTGTCGATTTAGAGGCATTTTGAAAAGACAAGCGCCTCGAGTTGAGCTCATTGAATGAATAAATAATAAGGTGAATAAAATATCTTGTCCCAGTTCTGCAAGAATTTTGAAAGCCATGCAATTTGGATATCATCAATTGGATACTTCCGTGTAATTTAAAAGTAGCTGCACATGTCGGATAGAATTTTGGCACTGTTGCGACTCTCTTTTGGGTATAAGTGTCTTCCTTCCGAGGCGAAATACCGGTATTTCATTATGTATCTATCTTGGCAGAGCGGAAGTGGCTTACGAAACGAAATGTTGAGCCATGCAAATCAATAAAGAGTCACATGCAACTTTATAAGCGATCTGGCGCGAAATTCATTCGGTGGATCGAGTATTATTGAGGCATTCAAGGAGAAAGTTTTGAATGTAATAAAGGGAATCGAAAAAGCAGTCCGTGCATATGTGAACTCGTTTTCGCTAATAACAAAAGTGAAATTATAGATTTGTAATACGAAATTAGTAACGGCCGTTTCCGAGAAAAAAGAGAAAAAGATGCACCATCCCGAGTGGCATTGTCCAAAACCGCATGAGCAGCGCCAGTTGCAATGAACAGTAAGACGCGTGTGCGGCTGTCTTGGACTATACACACATTTTTATAAGTATAGTCTAACAGATAATGCACTTGAATTGTGCACGGCATGGCACACGCCACAGCCATATGCCACGCAAAATTACCGTCATCGTCGGCTAATTGCGAGTTAATCGATGACAGCACTCAATTCATCATGGGCGAGGCGCCATTTTCAGATGGCACATTTCGTACAATAATTACTCAACTCACGCAGTCAAATGCGTCCAAACAAAACGAGTTTCTTGCATTGGTTTTAAGACTCGTCACCGATTTTGCATGTCACGCTCATTTATTCTCATCATTCCACTGCCAACCTGTTACCGCTCAAATACTGTATTTTTCATACAACAGTTACACTTTTTTTACTTGTTGCCGCTCTTTTTCCTTCCAAGAAAAGCGCTTCCGATTTCTTTCTCTTTTTGCAATTTTATCGTCACTTTTGCTAAGAATCTTTTCTTTCAACATCATTCAAGAAAATTGCATTTCATTCGCAATTTCTCTGATGCAGAAAACTTCTTCTTTTAATTGAAATGGCATTTGATTCACACTTTTTTTTGCTAATTTCTTTGTATCGAAGAATTTTTACTTTAATTATAAATAAAAATTAATTATAATTAAAAATTAATTATAATTAAAAATTAATTACAATTAAAAATTAATCAATAAAAATTAATTATAATTTTACTTTTATTTGATTGAAACACGCAAAGTGTACTTTATCCGGAACAATAAAAAGTTTCATTAAAAGAGACAGTTTTATTTGTTGCGACAAAATCTCCAGCTACTTTAGCGAAATATTTCGAAAATATATTTTGCGATCCAAAAAAAAATTCTCGAAATCAAAGGAATTGTATTCTAAATGATTTCGACCTGTTTTGTTTTTCAATGAATTATTAAGCACGAAAAACTGATCTCGTATTATTTTACAGCGCTCTTGAGGCACTAATAAATTTTAAAAATCTGCGAATCCTGGTGCCGTTTTTGAAAAAGCAATAAATCAAACCTAGTCCAAAAAATGTAAATTTTGGTATGAAAACTAATGAATTATTAATATAACTTATACAAAATTTACATTATGATTACCAACAGTATTATCTAGCAAGTTGTGCAATTCAGTATAATTAGTATCAGATAATCTGTATCAATATTAATAATATAATTATACATATATAACATATCTTAATTGCCAATTTCGAAATTCCAATTCAGATCGTTGGTTTAAAATGAAACAATATTTATGGAAAATCGGGATTTCTTAAATGTCATGCGTTTTAAAAAAACTGCTATTCAGAACAGGTTTCGCAATTATAATAATGTGCGTGGGTTTAAAATAATAAATTGAGCATGCAATAAAATAATTGTATTAGCAGTAAAGCCAAAGAAAGTGTTATTTATGTAACTATAAAATTGGTTAAATTAAAAATAAGAATATCTACAAAATAGAAAATTAATGCTTGTGTCTGAGAAGAAAGCCAGGGATTAAGTTTTATTTTTCTTTTAAGTTTAAGGTTTTTTAAAAATAATCATTTATAGACTAAAAGGTATCGCTTTCGCAATAATTTATAATTTGAAAGTTTTCAATTAATAAAGCTCCAAACTTCGAAGCTTTCAATTAACGGATCATTAAATTTTGAAAATTTCAATTTGAGCTTTAAAGTAGTATTAAACTTGAAAGCTTTCAATTAATGAAGCATTAAACTTTATAACTCAATTAATGAGGAATTAAACTCGACAACTTTCAATTTAGGCATTAAGGTAGCTTAGAGAGCTTTCAATTTAAACATTAAAATAGCATTAAACTTGAAAGTTTTCAATTTAAACATTAAAGTAGCATTAAATTTGAAAGTTTTCAATTTAAGTATTAAAGTAACATTAAATTTGAAAGTTTTCAATTTAAGTATTAAAGTAACATTAAATTTGAAAGGTTTCATTTAAGACATTACACTAGCAATAAACTTGAGAGCTTCCAAAGAATATATAATATACATTTTGCTATGTAATAAAATATAATAATAATTATAATTATACTTTAAAAAATATAATATAATAATTGTAAGCGAGATTATAAGTTTAAAATGTGTATGTACTAAATTCTAAAAAAAAATTCTAAAAAACAAAAACTACAAATATTTAACAATTAAAAGCAAAGCTTTCGTTGTGGGGAAGTTATTTTAAAAATTTATTACTGCAATTAAAATTTTATAGAAAGAAAAAAAATGAAAATAATGAAAATGCAATATACCTAATCTTTTCTTGCTTTTAATATATAATTAAAAATTACGTTCTTTTTCGTGAAAATAAAATCCACGATAGTTTTGATTTAAAAAAAGTCATGAAAGTTTCAAATGAATATCGACTTTGCTGTAATAATTTTTTTAACACTCGAACAAAATTTTTTAACGATAATGTTAAAACGTCACGACGTATTTCAAAGAAATGTAAAATTCGTGACAATTAATATTTTAGTGTTTTGGAAAATGTTTCTTAACAACAGAATTATCTTTTTAATTTTTAGATTACAAAATAATAATCACACGTTACACGAAAAACAAATAAATGTATAAAAAAAACTTATCACCAACTGCAAATTTTAAATAAAAGAAAAGTTTAGATTTTACAATTTTAGTATTGCCAGGTGGTTAATGATAAAAAAGTAACATGCGATGAAATTATTGTTTTAAAACTGAGGAAGTATTTTAGTAAAATAACATTAAGTAAATAAATTAGCTGGATCTTTTATAAAATAAAGTATAATTTTTAAAACTAAAGAATTATTTTAAAAAATGAAGTATAATTTTTGAAATTAAAGAATTATTTTAAAAAAATGAAGTATAATTTTTTAAACTAAAGAATAAGTTTAGAAAATAAAGTATTATTTCAGAAACTAAAGAATAATTTTAAAAAATAAAGTTTAATTTGGAAGCTAAAGAATAGTTTTAAAAAATAAATTTAAATTTGGAAGCTAAAGAATAATTTTAAAAAATAAAGTTTAATTTGGAAGCTAAAGAATAATTTTAAAAAATAAAGTTTAATTTGGAAGCTAAAGAATAGTTTTTAAAAAAAAGTTTAATTTGGAAGCTAAATAATAATTTTAAAAAATAAAGAATAGTTTAAAAATTGAATTATGATTATAGAAACTTAAATATACTTTAATTTTTCAAATAATATATTCTACAATATAGTAAAATAGTTTTTAAAATTCGACATAGTAGAATTTTAAAAAATTAAAAAACTACTGCAAAAATCCTGTACATTTTGTTCTGAATATGTAAAAAATTACACACCACGGAAGTACATAATTTTTACAAAGATTTTTCGATTTGTTTTTTATTCTACCATTCGAAATTTCAAATATGTATAAAACTCGTAAAATGCGATGCATAAAATATTTTAATCATATATTAATGCAAATAATAATAATTATCATAATAATATCATAATTTGGAATAATAATATTATAAAATAACAGTAATAATAGTAATTTTCATGGGTAAATTACACCCAGAGAAATGGTATATTTGTCTTAGAATCAACCAACTTACATATTTGTTTTAAATAAATTTTATTTGATTCAAGTAAAAATTTATTTGTTTCAAATAAAAATTTCATTTTTGCCAAATAAAATATCTGTTTAAAACAAACAAATAATTACGATAATAAACAAATAATTAATTAATTTAAACAAATAATTTAATTGGTTCTGAGACAAATATACGGTTATTTCTTCTAAATAAATTATACTGAATTCAAATAAATCTTTTCTCTGGGTGTAGTTGAAAGAAAGTTGTCAATAATGTTAACATTAATAATAATAATAATAATAATAATAATAATAATAATAATAATAATAATAATAATAATTACAATAATAATAATAATAATAATAATAGCAATAATGATTCATACTCTATAAATCTGAATAAGTGAAATCTACTTATTTGTAAGTCAAAAGTCTTCCACCACTTACAAGTAAGTGAAATTTGACACGAAAATGAGATTTCACAGAAAAATAAGTGAAAATTTCACTTATTGAAATGAGATTT
>WNHD01004887.1:0-10746 GCA_011057455.1 Ganaspis sp. Gsp50 | reverse complement strand
GTGTCAATAGTAGCTTTTTTCTTAAAATAGTAGTAAAAAGTAGCATCATCTTAAAAAAAGTGTCAAAAAGTGTCAATAGTGGGGTGAGTCCGAGGCCTGGTATTATTATTATATATCTTGTATTAAACTATTAGTATTAAACTATTATCTCGTATTAAACCATTATCTCGTATTAAACCATTATCTCGTATTAAACCATTATCTCGTATTAATCTAGTAATTTCGTAGAGATAATAAATTAAAAAAAAAAATAAACTTACCATCTATGCAGTGAAATAAAGAAGTAGCACTAAAATTCTCCTTTCCTTTTCCTTTAACTTTTCGACCCTGTCCACTAAACTTTAATTGTACTGCTTTCGTCATTGTTGATCCCAACATTTTAGAAATACTACTTTTGAGATTATTACAACCTCGTTGAGCTCTGTACAAAAACACTTTCTACAAATAGAAATATTTTTTTGAGCAAATAGAAAGCAAATAGAAAGCAAATAGAAAGCAAATAGAATGAAAATAGAAATGAAAATAGAAATAAAAATGGAAATAAAAATAGAAATAAAAATAGAAACAAAATAGCTAGAATAGATAAGAGAACAAAAATACGATAAAATAAGTGAAACAGAATTATTTCGAAAGAACATAAATGTTAATAACAATAAAAAATTAATAAATAAAAATAAACTGAGTTGTTTGTACCATGTTTTTTTCCTTTTCAGCATCCTGAGTAATGGTTCTAGACAATGTAAGGAACTGTTCCATATTTTCGACAGGAAGTTTTACACCAATTACATTATTCGTATCATTATTGTCTAAAATTGAAGCTTCAGTGTGAGAACTTAACAGATTCAAAATCTCTTCTGTTTTTTTATTTAATTCGTGTGAAATACTCCGCTTTACTGACTCTAGCTTACTTATTAATCTACTTTCAATAGATTGTAATTTCTTATCTAAATATTCCTCTAAAGATTCTGAAAATAATAAAGATTAGCTTTGACTCTTGCTATTTAATCACAGAAAAATATAAAAATTACCGTTAACGTTTTTTTCAATTTTTTCTGGACTTTGTCGATTTGTTGTAAAATCTGGTGTATTCCTCATTGGACTGTTTATATTATACAATGAATTCTCTATGGAATAATATAAAAAACTTCGTATTTTTGTAAATTTATAACAATCGATATGTTTTAATCACTATAAATATCCGAACGTTTATTTCAATAAAATATGCTTATTTTTCCTTTCAGTATTTTCAAAATTAATTTTAAAAGCAAAAAATAGGAATATCTATTCCAACAATGTTACCATTTGAGCTGTTATTTTAGTAAATGATATAATATTTTTAAAACAATTTGAATAACAAAAAAAAAGAAAATATTACAGAAAAATTTTCTTTCATTTGAACGTTCGGAACTTTATATTCATTGTATTTTATGGTTTTTACCTTCATTAAAAAATCCTACATTTCCATCGTCATATTCGGAATTCCGAAATCTCTTTTTTTGATTTTCATTGGTAAAATAATCTGACGAACTCTCAGCATTGTCAATGTCAAAAATCCGATTTAATTTTCTTTCTCCTTCCTCGAAACTTTCTAATATTTTTAAAAATAATTTTATGAAATGTTATTTTATTAATTTTGCTTTCTCACAGAGAAGCATTGTTTTTATTTTATTTTATTAATTTGTGCTCATTATATTATGCCTATTATTATTTTGTGCCTATAGATTGTATAATCCTAATATTAATTTAATATGAATTAAAATAAATATAAAATAACGATCACAAAGGACGTAAAAATAATTAAAAATTAAATGATTACTGTGTGTTTGAAAATATTTTACCGAAACAAGCATAATGTTTAGATTTTTATACAAACTTTTAAAAAATTTAAATCACATGAAAAAAAAGAAATTAGTAAAATTGTATATCTGAAAAAGTTGTGTTGCTTACTGGCTTCTTTAATAATTTTAACTTCATGTCTGTCAAAATTTGCACGAGGTGGAACACTTTGCTTTACCATTGATTCTACGAGGGCATTATCTTTTTTTGGTGGATATAAACAAACCCATTTGTCATCTGTTTTTGCAACCCATAAACAGGGAACAAGGCGAATAATTTTTCCAATGGCATCATTATCTGACATTTGAATTATTACATGTGTAGTGGATGCCTCTAACTCCACTTCACCCATAATTATGTTTCTGCAAAACATAAAAATTGTATCATTTCATAAAACAAACAAAAATTAAACCAAGGCTTCCCTATGAGGAAGCAAAACAATAACACATTAAAATTATCAACTTCACTGGAAACAAGAAGATTCGTTCAACTATATATACTCATGTCAGTTTATTTAACAAGATTAAAGAAAAGCTATTATTAAAAAGTAAACAAAACATTTGAAAATGATAATTTACAACAAAGATTTTAGGTTATGTTACATGCATTATTTGAAAAACAGATTGAAACTAATAATTTTAATCATGTAAAGCAATTGTAATTTATTGTACAAACACTCTGTATATAAGAAAACAATTACTACTGATATTTAAAAACAATGCTTCCCTATGAGGAAGCGAAATGTTATAAAATCAGAGTTTCTTATTTTTTCTGTCAAAGAATTGAATTGCACGTCTAAAAAATATAATTCGATGGTCATGAGAAATAATAAATGTATATTCAACTTTACCTCTACTTTTATAAAGAGAATCGTCTTAAAAATCCAAGTATTAGTCAATAATTTGCAGTAAAATAATTTTTGGACTTTATTATATAGTTTTGTTTACAGGATTCCTTGTACATGTCTCACAAAAGTTTACGTTTCAGCCGCTAGTGGCGCAAGCAACTTATGCGAAAATTAGGAAATAGTTTTAGGTTTTATCATAATTTTTTATTTCCATATTTTTTTAAATGCCGTTTTATATTTTCACTCTTATAATTTATTTTTCTAAAAGAATGTACATTTTTATTGAATTTACAAACAGTGTATGTATAAGTTGAAACTGCATTTTTTTATATATTGTTTCAAGTGTAAAAGAAAATCTAATTTCGCACCTTTTTGCGCCATCTATATATACAATGCGAAATTATAATTTTAAAACTTTTCTGGTAAATCACTTCATTAACCTGTATGCTGCCGGCGATTAGCAAATCCAGCAATTAAGCCTAAATATAGGTTTTCCGGCAGCCTAGTGGTTAAAGGATATGTATTAACATTTTAAAATTAAAACAATGATAATAATAGAAATAATAATAAATTTTAAATAAAAATTTAAAAACCTTTAAATCTATTACAAATCAATTTTATCTACAATTGAAAAATACTATCATGAGTTTAATAATTTTATTGAAAAGTGATAACATTTTGATTCTTGATTATCAATAAAATCTAAACAAAACTACTTGTAGATAGTAAAAAAAAAGCAAATACGCACACAAAAATCATACATTGTTTTTAAAGTAAATTCCAACTTTCTTCGATCAGAATCAAGCAGGTCATAAATAACACAAAATTACTTTTTAAACTTTCCACTCCTGCATTCTACGCGATGTACTTAGATTTAGAGAAGCAACCTTTTCGTGTTAAATCACTCTTAGAAAAATAGTACTATGAATTATATAGTTTATCACTGAATGTTTCAGAAAGTTATCAAGTCCGCTTTACACCAAAAAGTGTAAGACCAACGCTTTTGAAAATGATTTAACAGGTTTAATTATTATTCGCGATATGTGAAAAACGGTTGCAGTTGATCAACAGTTCCCGGTGCCAGTCCCAAGTCATCAATGAAATCTTTAAACGAGATGACAATTCTGTAAATGCTTCGTCGTGTAGCACTACGTAAAGACGTTAAACACTGTCTCAGTACTTTGTCACTACTCACAGGTTTCCTCATGAGAAGATTGGCCTTTTGCAGTTTATCAAGAGATTGCTTTATACTTAAGAGAGTTTCGATAATTTTTGGCAAATCTTTTTGGGCAATTCCGTAAGAATCTTCTGTTAAAGAAGCAACAACTAAGGACGATATTGCATCAGCGGCCCACACAATGGGTTGACTTTTAGACAAAACGTGACGAGCTTTACCATCCAATTGTTCTCCAAAAATAAAGCAAATTATCGGCTTCGAGAAAAGATACGATATCACGTTTTGTTTGATATTTTTAAAATATCGGGTTAAAAATTGTTCGTTCGCTGTTTCTGGAGATTGAACATCTGCGGAAGTCTTTTGAATTGGCGATGCCAAACTCCTCATGTGATATTGATAAGGTTTTTGAAAAAGATGAGCACTAGGATTCATCGCTGATGTCTCATTGGTTATTTTCTCTTCTTTTATCGAGAAAATTGAGTTTAACTCGGAAGTGTATTCTTTAAGGGCAGAAAGACAATTTTCGATTATACCATTCCAATTGTAAGGATGACCTCCAGGTTGACTTAATGTGAAGAGTACAGCTCTTCTGGACTTATCCTTTTGCGCTACAGTCACCAGATCTAAATATCCTAATTGTCGAATGATCGGAATGTCCTCCATGGTCAAAATTTCAGCGAGCGTAATGTTTAATTTCTCATTGTTGAGGACGGTTTGACGTTCAATTTCAAAAGGAATCCATTCTGTTAAACAGGCTTGAAACATTAGGCGCATTGTATTCGCCATCACCACAAACATTGAGCTGTAGAGCCATAAATAGAAGAGAAGTGAAAAATTAATAATTCGTGAGATTTTGTCCAGTGGTTCGTCTTCCAGTTGAAAGGAAATAAGATACATCAAAAGTGTTCTGCAGTATGTTCCAAATAGACAGTAGAAACATGTGAAATGGAGTGTTGGCCAAATAGCACTTGACATAGCTGCAGGCAACAATTCGTTTATAGCTCGTTTTATTTGAGAAACTTTTGTTTGTGGAATAATAGAAAATTCAAGAAATTGAACTCCGTAGATATTGAATTTCGTAAAAAAGTACAATCCACTCCAAAGTCCTCCTAAAACATATTTTAATGAATTCGATTAAGAACTGTCGAAATGCGAGACAAAGTATAAAAGTGTTTTCAAAAAGAACGTTTTGAAAAAACGTTTTAAAAAAAGCTTTTGTATTAAAGAATATCAATTTCTTACCTAGAAGTAAAAAGTAGTACTCTTCAACAAGACAAGAACCTTCTCGAGAATCACATTTTTTTGTGAGCGAATTAAATGATCCTCCATTCAATGATAAATGCAGCCAGGTCAAAATACCGCCAATAGCAATGTACAAACTACACAATAAAACGTTCCTTGGACCCAGCATGCTGCAGAATATGAAGAATCTATTCGATAAATATCGGGGTGGATTTAAATAGTCTTTGCTACACATGAATCCTTGTAAAAAAGTCACCGTTGATAAGAGTAAACAATACCAAAACATTCGAAAACTAAAGATGACGTTCCACGTGTTAAGCACCCATGAAAATGGATTAATGGGGTTCAAATTCGTGACTAGAATAACGCTGATCATTAAAAAGAATTGAAAAATGATACTTAATACAATGGCCAAGAACATCCGCCACACCAAAAGTTCTTTGCAACTAATTTTGTTTACTTCAACAACTTTTTCCATTTTTGTAATGTACCGGTTAACCTCACTTTTTAAAGAACATTAAGCAATCACTTCTTTTGCCACAGAACTTAACTCTTTTTCAGTTCCTTAGAGCAAATAAATGTCTAGCATTACTTTGAAAATACCAGTCCAGAACAATTTCTATTTTTAATATATTATTGTTTAGTAAATAACACAAAAAACATTCCAAACAAGCGACAACTTCCACAGACTTCGCGCCATATTTTAATCAAAAGTAGTTTTCATTTTCTTCATCAGGTGGCGTGTTAACTAAATTAATACCGGGAAATTTAAAAATATTTTGTTTTAAAATTATTTTTATCAGTTTTTATTATACACAATAAGATAATTTAATTTAATTATGAATATTAATCAATATATAAGATAAAATAATGATTTTTTACAGTTCAAATTGTATTTTTAAAACAAAAAAATGCAATTTGAGACTCGAATGCAAAATGATTTTTTGTAATCACATGAACTAAAATAATGTAAATAATAAAATAATATAATAAATAAAACTTTATACAATATAAAAAGTTATCATTTTTCAGCGACTTATTTTACTAAGTAAGTTAGTCTATGTAGAATCTTATTATTTTTTATTTGATATTTGTCTAAAAACATTTTCAGAATATCCGAAATTCATAGCGTACAAGCATTTGGCAGGCAATAACTCAAAAGAATGTAATAACACTACGAGGTCATCATACTAATGGAGATAAATATAGTGTTTTATTTCAATAAAAAAATACTCATTGGACAAGAAGCCAAGAACAGCCAATTTTGATCAAAGAGTACATAAATCTTTTTAAAGACTATAATAAACCAATTTAAAGTTCTTATTTTAATTAGATTTAATTATTATTTAGATTATTTAGATTAGACAATTTAAAAATTTTTATTTCCACAAATATAACAAAAGAAAGACTTTTCAATGCAGGGAATGTTAGAAAGGGTTGGGTCTTTCTCGGATGATATTAAAACCATAACATGATGTTTAAATGTTGTTTTTTATTCATTTCGTTTTTTAAAAAAGGAAGATAAAACGTATAAGCAGCAAAAATTAAAAATATTAAAAGTTTCCTTTCTGTACCTTATATTAAACTACATACATATGAATTATATTTTCTATATTCTTGATTGAATGTATTTTCCAAAAATTTACACATCCATTTTTAATTTATTAACTTATTGTATTTAATTTTATCACTGATGTGTATTTAAAAAATTGATTTTTTTTTGTTTATTTTTACTGAATTTGGTTTTTAAAAATGACTGACCCACCCTTTTAATAAACAATCTCTGCACCTGGGCTAAGAAACAGATGCCTAGTCCTCTCTTATTCCCAGATCCATGCTGGCAGGGCAAGTTACCATAACCGTATTCACCGACATATTTGGCCCCTTCAAGGAGTCATTTATGTCCCTTCGGAACATTGATAAATTTTGTGTAAACCTGAAACACAAGAACAATTAATTTATTAAATAATTAGCCAGAAAGTTCTTGCAATTTTTTCAATGAGAAACAAAAAATTGGGTCGCTATTATTTTATCTATATACCGTTTTATTTTTACTATACCTGTCTCGATTTTTTGTTAACAGATTTCTTTCGATGCCGTCCATTAAATTTTCGAACCATTGAGCCATGGCCGCCTGTTTATCAACTGGTTGACTTCTAATAATATTTTCTCTCAGTTGATTGAAATACTGTAAAATAAAAAAAATGCAAGACATCTATAATTATAATAAAAAAAAATCTTTTCTTTTTATAATAAAACAAAAATCATTTCCTTTTATTTTTTTATTATTCTTTTTATTATTTTTTGAATCTTAATTTAAAAACAAATGACTTCTGAATCATAAAAACTTGTTTCTTTTTACTATTTCATTCCTTCAAAAAATTACTACTTCATTTATAAACAAAAAGTTATTTGTTATTTGATCGCTAAATTCATGCAACTTCTTATTTGTTAATAGACAAATAATTGTATATAAAAACTCTATTAATGAAATGTAAATTTTTTGAATTTAATCCAAATTCCAATTAATCGACTATTTACTAAATTAGTTATATAAAAAAATTACCTCTTCATTCAAAAGTATTAAACCTAAAAGAGGCCTCGACATACTCCATTGGTTCCTACAGTCCTCGAACATTATCACATTTAAGACAGTGCTTAGTATTTGTTGAAGAATCTCAGGATGCTGCTTTAGTACTTGCAAAAACAGTTCTCCACTTCCTTGTACTACAGAATTTTTTTTGCCTGGATAAACTCCCGCTTTAAAACAAATAAACATTTTAAAGAAAAGTTTGCAATATAAATTCTCATATATCAATTTTATTTATTAATTATTATAATATTTATCAATATTATTTCTCTTAAATAATAAATATTTATAATTTATTATTCGATATAAATAAAAGGGTTTTGAGAGTTACTTGTTTTGCAAAAATGTTTATTTATCAAATACATGCTTACCTTTCTGATAAAGCTGTTTAAACAAATACGTTACTATGTGATCTAAAGTAGAGCAACATCCAGTACAAACCATAGTATCTGAAACAGAATATCTCATTTATTAGACATTTTCATAAATAACAATACCTAATCCACGAAACAAGAAGTTCATCAACAGTGAAAATATTGAAAACTGAAATGTTTACACAATACACAGCAAAGCAAAAAGTACTTACTGGTTTTATGCACAAAAAGAGAAACAATCATGCAAACTATTATGTAATTTAAATAAATCATGAAATCTCTTATGATAAATGCCGTAAGAAGATTAGCAAATAATAAAATTAGTTTCTAAAATTTCTGTTAGTTACTAATTTACTAACATAATTTGGATACAAAGAAAATATTTTGAATTTAAAGAAAATAAGATTATTACAAAAAAAGATTTAAATTGTAGAACAAAAAGATATAAACAAATGAATAACATAATTACAATAATTATAATTACAAAATTAGAGAAAGCATTTTTAAAAAATAATAATTTTAAAAAATAAAATTCAATTTGTAACTTTGTAAAAATAAAACTAATTCAAAGAAAGGAATTAAATATCCAATAATCTTAGCAAATAAAAAATAGTGCTAAGTTTAAAATTACGTTAATATAAAAACGTCTAATTTATTAGTAATTTGTCAGCTGTGCGGCTGACTATGCGTGCTAGACCCCTAATTTTTAAACAAATTATTCCATTCAGAATGTGAAATACTATTATATCAAAAAGAAAATGAAGAAATGAAGTGCTTACAAGCATGAGATTTGACTGCCACATGGTTGATACAGCACTGTGAATTATTATTTGTATTAGCTAGGGTCTAGACTCTACACACTCCAATCCTCTTGTGCCTGTGTCTCAAAACAAGTATCTTCAGTACTACTTTACGTACTAATTTTCGTTTCAAGCATTATTTTTAAGAAAACACACAACACATGAGTAAACAAAGTATCATAAAAAAAAAGAACGATTTTTATATCTGTCCGTAAAATCACACTGATTCGTAAAAATCGTATTTGACACGAATTTTACATATTTTATATGAAATTATTTTTACATATTTTATACTAAACTTTTTTACACATTTTATACTAAAAAAAAGAAAAATATCGATTCATTTATTCTATATTAGTTAAAAGTGGAAAACTTAATGAAGCAAAACAAAAACTTGATCGAAATGAAACAAGGTGGACAATTTAAACAAGTTTAAATATTAGATATAATGGTGATATGAAGTACTGATAAATATTTATGTGTGCTTAGCTTTGAAACAATTAGCCTGTGATGTTTTTAAATTGATTCATGAGGGCACTAAAGGGCACGATAATGAGGATTTTGAGAGTGGAGATAATGTATAATCAGCCGCACAGACCTGTGTAGAAGTCTTTTAGCGCACCTAGTGCTGTGAGACCTTCGCTGATGCTCGAGAGAATGTATAAAAAGACTCGGGGCTCCAAAGTTGATAGAAAAGTCATATGATCCTGTGCTAAACATTCCAGTAAGACGTAATACGTTGTTGATAATTTTGGATAATCCTAGAACGAAAAAAGAATATTATTTTCAATACTAGATTCCATCCAATACAATAAATTATAATAATAATAATAATAAATAAATTTAAGAAATGTATAATATATAATATTAGCAAAAGTCAGAAATCGCATATTTTTAATACACTCATTATTGATGAGAATGTAAAAATATACTAAATATATGAGAAGATATTCAACATAAAATATAAATATAAATGTAAATATAAACAAAAACATAAATAAAAACAGAAATGTCAATATAAACAAAAATATAAATAAAAACAGAAATATAAATATAAACAAAAATATAAATAAAAGCAGAAATATAAATATAAGCAGAAATATAAATATAAGCAGAAATATAAATTTCAAGTAATTAAGAATTAAATTAAATGTAAAATTTAAATAAGATGTTAACAAATTAGAGTTCAAATTGCAGTATAATTTATTTAAATTTCTTTAAATTTCTTTTGATTAAAGCTGAGCTTACCAAGAGGTCACTTTGCGGTATACTAAGAAGTAATTTCACAAATGTGTTGAGAGCATTATCCAAGGTTTCATCTCCGTATAACCTAAACACCCCGAAATTCACGTAACTTCCACACAAAGCTAATTTCAACATATTGAAGCATATACTAATTCCTTTGAGCTTTAAAGGATATATTTGGTCCTTCGGTACTTCAACATTTAGTATATGATTGCCATAACTACAAATTACTTTGCTAGCTTCTCGGAAAAGTAAAATCCCATTTGGTGAAGAGGCGTCAAATTGCAGTCGTTGACTTCTGTTTTGTACTAATTCAGCAAACAATTTAAGGACGGGCGTTGTCACTTGGGGTTCATGATGCCAGAGTTCTACTGCGTGTAATAAAATTGGCGTATAATTTGGATAACTAAAAACTTATTAAGGAAAATAATTTTCTATAAACCTATACAATAGATACAAATAAATATAACTATACATACATACAAGTAAATATAAACAGAAATAAATATACATATAAATAAATATAAATATAAATAAATATAAATATAAATAAATATAAATATAAATAAATATAAATATAAATAAATATAAATAAATATAAATAAACATAAATAAATCTAAATCAATGTAAATAA
>WNHD01004886.1:1243-11994 GCA_011057455.1 Ganaspis sp. Gsp50 | reverse complement strand
CACTTAAAATACTAATATTTTTAAAAAATTGGAACTATTTTGAAGTATCTTTAAATATTTTGAAGTATCTTAAAGTAATTTTAAGTATATTTAAATATTTTAAAATATTTTAAAGTATTTTAAAGTGTTTTTAAATCTTAAGCATTGTTAAATATTTTGAAGTATTAGGAAGTATTTGAAAATATTGTACTACATTTCTTTAAAATATTTTGAAGTAGTTTTAAGTATTTTTAAATATTTGAAGTATTTTGAAGTAGTCTGAAGTATTATTGTTGAAAAATTATTTTAAAAAAATTTATTGAAAATTAGGGGAAAAGAGGGAAAAATACTTGATTTTAGGTGTTTTAGGGAATTTTCTTTAAAAAGGGGAAAAATAGTTGATTTTACTTGTTTTAGGGAATTTTCTTTTTAAAAAAAGGGGAAAATAAGAGGAAAAGGGGGAAAAAGGGGATTAGATAAAAAAGGGGACGAACTGTGATTCCTGCAATATATAAATTGAATATTAATTCAATTCAATATAAATTCAATTCGATATTAATTCAACTCAATATTAATTTAATCTAATATTAATTCAATTCAATGGTAATTCAACTCAATATTAATTCAATTTAATAGTAATTTAATTCAATAGTAACTCAACTCAATATTAATTCAATTCAATATTAATTCAATTCAATAGTGATTAAACTCAACATTAATTTAATTCAATAGTAATTCAACTCAACATTAATTTAATTCAATAGTAATTCAACTCAGTATTAATGCAATTCAATATTAATTCAATTGAATAGTGATTAAATTCAACTTTAATTTAATTCAATAGTAATTCAACTCAACATTAATTCAATCCAATAGTAATTCAATTCAATATTAATTCAATTCAATAGTAATTAAACTCAACATTAATTCAGTTCAATAGTAATTCAACTCAACATTAATTTAATTCAGAATTAATTAAATTAAATATTATCATTATTTATTCGTCGTCCTTGCCTTTTGGCTTCGGAGGAATTTCCAGTTATTATCCTTACATTTGCAACAATTACATTTAGAATCAAATTACAAATTTCATTTATTTAGTTTTTATTAACCATATTTCATTAGCCTTTATTAATCATCTTGTACAAAAATTTAAAACAATCCTAAGATCCTAATGATCTTATTATTATTACTATTATTATTATTATTATTACATATTATTATTATATTATATTATTATTATTATTATTATTATTATTATTATTATTATTATTATTATTATCATTATTATTATTATTATTATTATTATTATTATCATCATTATTATTATCATTATTATTATTAGGATCCTAAGATCTTTAAATCCTAAGATTCCAAATCGAAAGGATTTGGCCGTAAAATCCGAGCGTTTTTAATTAAAAGAATTAATTAAAAACCGCTTTGAAATGTGAAGGATGAAAATAATAAGAGTAAAGCGAATAAACTTGGACTTGAAAAGGTTTAAAGATAAGAGGAAGATAATGTCAAGTTGTGAAACTGTGATGGCACTTTAATAAAGTACCTGAGATAATTTCAGATAAAAAGAGTTGAAATTTGTGACTAGGGTTCTGGAGCAGAAGCTGCGTCTACCACGCAGTTTTATTAGAGAATGTGGAGCTGTCTGGCTAGTCTGAGGGCGAGATAATCGAATTAACCTGGCCCGGTAAGTTTATTAGTCGCTTCCTATTAGCCATTAGCCGCTAGGCAACTGCCAGCTGATAGGAAAGCGTACATAAACGAAATTGGCTCTAGGTAGACGCACTAATTTCGGCCCCAACTCGTCAAGAATTAACGTTTTTCCTCCATCGATTCCCTTTCAATCAAATTAACAACTTGGACTAATTAAGGACTCAATCGTCAATCAAATCGAGCCGCAACTGTCGAGAAAATCGAATGCATTAATAAATAAGAATCGCAGCGAATCTGTAAAGAATCGTTCATTGTTTCAAAATAATTAGTTAATTAATTATATTAACATTATTATTATTACCATAATAATTACTATAATAATTACTATAATAATTATTACTATAATAAATTATTATCAAATAATTATTATTATAGTAAATTAATAGTTAATTATTATCAAATTATTATTATTACTATAATAATTACTACATATAATAATTACTACTATAATAATAATAATTATTATTATTACCAAATTATTATTGTTGTTTAATTAATTGTTAGTTAATGCCAATATTCTTATTTGATATTCAATATTTTCTTCTCTTTCTTCAGGTCGAAAAAATTACTTCTTGGCTTGAAAAATAACTTGTTTTTTGAGCTTCTTTTTGTTTTTGAAAATAATTGTCTGTGGATCGTTACCTGTGGTTGGTTGCCTATTCGTGGTAGAGGAAAGAGAGGAGAGGGATGTGGTTTTTGAGCCCAAAGCTCGCCAGCCTCCGTGTTGAGAGGCGTCCGAATGCCTTTTGAGTCTGAAACCGTCTTTAGCTGCTGGTGAATTTTTGAACCAATCTGGAACATTCAGTCTCTGAAGTGATCTCTGCACCCTCAATTCGTGTTCACTAGGTGTTCGCTCTCCAACTTTCTGCAACTCGTTCTCCGGAGGCTGAAAAATCAAAACGACCAATTAATTTGCGAAATTGTCCATTCCAAACAATTTTAATTATTAAATCATTTATTTCAATTGTTAAATAATTTATTTCAATTGTTGAATAATTTATTTCAATTGTTGAATAATTTATTTCAATTGTTGAATAATTTATTTCAATTGTTAAATAATTTATTTCAATTGTTGAATAATTTATTTCAATTGTTAAATAATTTTAATTACTTCTTCCAAACAATTTTAAAGAGAAATAATTCTAAGAGGAATAATTTTAAGGCATTAAGAAATAATTTTAAACATTTAAAAGGCAGTCGTTTACAATAGTAACGTTTGCGCTAGTTTTTTATTCTTCTTTCGAACGTTTTTATTACCCATTTTATCACTCGTTTATATTACTCATTTAATCATTCGTTTATTCCATTTAATTTGTTTATTCCAATAATTTCGTTTATTCCATTTAATTTGTTATTCCAATAATTTCGTTTATTCCATTTAATTTTTTTATTCCATATAATTTCTTTTATTCCATTTAATTTATTTATTCCAATAATTTCGTTTATTCCATTTAATTCGTTTATTCCAATAATTTTGTTTATCCCGTTTATTCCATTAATTTTGCTTTTTCCATTAATTTCGTTTATTTCCTTTAATTCGTTTAGAACATGCATTTTATTTTTCGTTTATAACATCAATTTTATTGCTAGTTAAGAAGATTCGTCCTCAATTTAAAAATACTTGAGTTCAAAGCCAAGTGCTTAAAAAAATGAACCACGTAAATGACAACAAAAAATGGAATTTCCACGAGACTTGAATGTCCAATTAAAATTTTTACAACCTCATCGCAAACATATTATTAAATGCAACTTTATATGACAAATGATGCAAGATTTTTCTCCTGAAGGACGAGCCTTGAAGGAAAAACTGTTTTAAAATTCGAGTGCAATGAATGAAGAAAAATGTTAATAAACAAAGAAAAAGTAAATAAAAAAATAAAACTTTAGATGCTTAAAAACAGGCTAAACGATGACCAAAAAATTGAAAAAAGAAAAAATTAAATGAACAAAAAATTGAATGAATAAAAAATTAAACAAACAAAAAATTGAATGAATAAAAAATTAAATGAACAAAAAATTGAATGAATAAAGAATTAAACAAACAAAAAATTGAATGAATAAAGAATTAAACAAACAAAAAATTGAATGAATAAAAAATTAAACGAACAAAAAATTGAATGAATAAAACAAAATTAAAAAAAATTGCCGTTAATATTGCGCTAATGTTCAAATGAGAAAGCACTAAACGGTTTCGGGACATTTAATCTCTTAACCTTTATTTTCTATTTTTGGGGAGAAAATGCAAAGGGGAGAGCAAATTTAGCAACATAATTGAAGGTCCATATACATGTGTTCTGGGGCTTTGTTTTTGATGCGAACATTTGCGGCAGCTGCAAAAACAGGGCGACTTCCAAGCAACTCTACTTCATTCCAAGCTCCTTAATTCTTCATCTTGTTGCTTCTTAGAAAAAGCAAAGTTTCTAGCAATCACGTATTTTTTCACAAAAAGAGTCAATTTTTCTGACTTTCTTTTTAAAATTTAACGAAACAATTTTTTAATTTCCAATTAGATCTCAAATCAATTCTGCAAATTGAACACGAAACGATTCTTAAATTCCAAATCAGTTTTCAAACTAAATCCGATTTTTAGATCCCGAAGCAGTTTTCGAATTGGATCCAAAACTAATCTCGGATCTCAGTATTCGAAATCATTTTTCAATTTCGAATAAATTTATAAATTCTAATGGATTTTTAATTCCGAAAGAATTTCCAAATCCGAATCAATTTCTAAATCCGAATGAATTTCTAAATCCGAATGAATTGTTAAGTCCGAATGAATTTTTAATTCCGAATGAATTTTTAATTCCGAATCAATTTCCAAATCCGAATCTAAAAGCAACTAAAACTTGTTGCATTTACCTTAATTTTCAGCTCTTCGTGACAATTTTCACAACTTTCGATGATATTTTCCAGCATTTTTGGACTCAAGAACTTGGCACCGTCGGATTTTTTAATTTTACAAAGATTCCGCTCGATTTGCAACATTGAATAGTTTTTAGACGACAATCTTGAAAAATCTGCACGAAAATTGGAAATTTTAAAAGTAATTTGTGGCTCTAACGATGCAAATGACAGAAAATGACTAAAATGACAGAAAACTAATAATGAGACTATCATTTGTCGAGAGTCGGCATCAGTTTGTTTCCATAGAAACAATCGCTAGAAGGTGATGCACTATTTAAAAAGATAATATTTTTATTTTAAAACTGAGCTCTTTATCAAATTGAAAACAAGCGCCTTACAAAAATCTTTCATTTTCAGGATTTGTCGACAAGGATGTTATCAGCGATTTAAACTTGATTAAATAACCGATCCGATTAAAAGTAATAAAACGGTTTGTAAACAAACAAAAAGTGTTCATTATAGTCAAACTAGTGAAACGTTTTTTTAGAAAAAATAAAAAAATAAAAAAATAAAAAAAAACAAACTTACAATAATCAAAAATGTTTAATTCAAAAATGTTTAATTAAAAAATGTTTATGTTGTGTTTAATTTTAAAATGCTTAATTTTTACGTTTGCTTCTTTTTTTGGCAACAAATGTTAATACAACCAAGAAAGTATTTTTAAAAAATCGCAAAAAAAAGAAACGAAAGAGAAAAACGAATGAGAAAAACGAAAGAGAAAAACGAAAGAAAAAAACGAAAGCAAAAAAACGAAACAAAAAAAACGAAACAAAAGAAAAGAAACAAAAGAAAAGAAACAAAATAAAAGAAACAGAAGAAAATAAACAAATGAAAAGAAACGAAAGAGGAAAACAAACGAAACAAAAGAATTGAAACAAAAGAAAATAATCAAACGAAAAGAAACGAAAGAGGAAAACAAACGAAAAAATCAAAAAGGAACAAAATTTGTAAAAACAAAAACGATTTGAAAAATAATGAATAAATTTAAGTTTTTAATTGCACTTGCACAAATGGAACAATTGTGAAGCGAGAATCAGTTTAATTATGCAAATTGTGAAAAAACGAGGTCGTTTTTATATTTTTAGAGGCAAGTGAATTTTTTACAAGTTGCAAATAAATGTGTTTTTTCGAATCTTTTATTTGAAAGTGATAATAATAGAAAGACTGAGACTTTGAAAGGAGACCTTTTGACCTGAAAGCACACCTTGAATGTCAAGGTTTGGGTTGAGGTTCTTTGAAAAATATCCAACTTTTAAATCGTTGAATTACTCAATGGTTCATCTTCGGAAAGAATGACGAGTGTTGGACATGCAAGAAAAACTGGATACATGTAACTCGTTCCACGCGATCGAAAAAAGAGCGCATCGACCTCCACAATTATTCCAAAGTCTCCTTTTAAATAATAAATACCATGATTTATTTATTCATTCAATTAGCCTTTTTGTTACTCACACTTCCTGGCACCATTCATTATTTTCAGTCTCAATGAAAAAATTGAATTTTTAACAGATAGTACAGAAATTAAACTTGCTATTTACAAATAAATAAAAAAATAATTATAATAATAAATTAAATAGCAAATGAAAGAAACAAAAAACTAAAACAATGAAAAATAAAATAGCAAATAAAATAAACAAAAAACTAAAACAATGAAAAATAAAATAGCAAATAAAACAACCAAAAAACTAAAACAATGAAAAATAAATTATGAATCAAACAATGATAAGTAAAATGGTAAACGATGAATAAAACGATAAATTAAATTAATAAAGAAAATAAATGAAATAATAAAGAAAAAAAAAATTAAAAAAATAATAACAAAAGTAATAAAGAGAAAAATAAAGAAAATAATAAGAAAATAATAAGAAAATAATAAGAAAATAATAAGAAAATAATAAGAAAAATAATAAAGAAAAAAATAAGGAAAATAATAAGAAAAATAATAAAGAGAAAAATAAAGAAAATAATAAGAAAATAATAAGAAAAATAATAAAGAAAAAAATAAGGAAAATAATAAGAAAAATAATAAAGAAAAAAATAAGAAAAATAATAAAGAAAAAAATATATAAAATAATAATGAAAACAAATAAAATAAAATAATCATTTTATAATTGCTCAAGTTATCGTCAAATTGATACTTTGAATCTTAAACTTGAGTCTTGGATCGCTAATTTAAAAAAAATGCAAAACTAATAAGTTGAATGAAAACTGGAGTAATTAAAATAAGAAACTGTTAAGCATGAAAGTTTTGCACTTGAGAAGATTTACGCAAGTTCAAAGTAAGACCTAATTAATCTACACTTCAATTGTTCACAAGTTTCAAAATTTAATTAATTACTTTAATGTAACGTAATTAATTTTAAAACATGAATACAACAAAAACATGAATAGCAATACATTTTTTATTTTACAAAAAATCAAAGATAATTTTTTCTAAATATGATTTTTTTAAATAAAAGGAATTTACCGTCAGAAAAAAGTTTCCAATCATTGAATTCCTAAATCATAAATGACTAAAAAATAAATTCCCAATAAATTACGAAATTAGTCAGCAAATTTAATCCGAATTCGATTTAAATTTTAATCCGTCATTCCTAACTTCAAATAATTAATATTTTTCTTAATTTCAAATAATTTATCATTTCTAGCTTCAAATAATTAGTACTTTTTTTTAATTTCAAATAATTCATCATTTCTAGCTTCAAATAATTAATATTTTTTTAATTTCAAATAATTTATCATCTCTAGCTTCTAATTAATAACTTTTTTCATATCAAATAATTTACCATAATTCAAATTTAATTTTTTCGACTCTTTGAATTTGATTCGATAGGTGTAAACCATTTTTTGCAAAAACAAAACAATGTTTCCAAACGTCTCATTTTAACGAATTTTGTCGAATTGATCAAATGAAAAAACAATGCAAATTTTAACGTTAAAATGAGCCAGAAAATCTGATGGTGCAAAAATCATTCTAAACAAATAGAATGAAGAAATGAAATTAGATGAAATTAGAAATATCAAATACATTTTTTAATTGATTTGCAAAATTTGAGAAAACGGTAACAGAAGATAAGGGATTCTTGGTTTTTCCGTGAGAGAAAAGTGTTTAGATTTTTCGTTAAACCGTTACGTGTTACGTGTTTAAAAACAAAGAGACGGTCGCAAATGTTAGCCTACGCATTACATTCGCTTCGTTAGGATGGAGAGGCAAAGGAGCGGTTTATGATAATATGCAAACGTGCCCTCCAACACTGAACATTTTCCAACAAGCTCAGTAATGTAGATAATAGCGAGGAAAATACAACTTCGTATCAGGTGAACTCAGCTATTCCACTAAATCACCTCTCCATCCTGCACTTTATTCACTTGCGACCAAAAAATAATTCAACCTTAACCACGAGTCCACGAGAAATAAATTTGCGTATCTGCAATAAAAATAAAGCAAATTAGAAAACTCGTCACAATAATTTAAAAATAATAATCTAAAATTAATAATCTAAAAATAATAATCTAAAATTAATAATCTAAAAATAATAATCTAAAAACAATAATCTAAAATTAATAATCTAAAAACAATAATCTAAAAACAATAATTTAAAAACAATAATCTAAAAATAATCGCATAATCTAAAAATAATCACAACAGTCTAAAAATAATCACAATAGTCTAAATATAATCACAATAATCTAAAAATAATACAATTTTCCTCTGAATAAAAATAATGCCCTTACGATTAACGAATTATAAACTTATAAATGAATTTGTGATATTTTTATTTTCTTAGAGTCCTTTTTTCCTTTTGTAAGAATCCATACATGATGTAAATAAATAAACAAACAATTAATTATTTTAAGAAAATAATGTTATCTGATTCAATCATTTAAAAAAAATATTAATGAAAAATATTAACGAAACTTCCAAGAAAAGAATACGATTAAATATTGGAGCAGTAAATTAAAATTAAATTAGTTTCACAGAAATGAGTTGTTATAAAATAAATTGCTAAGAAATGGATTAGTGATAAGTAAATTCCCAAAGAGAAAATTTCTGAAAAATAAATCATCCATCGAAAATTATCCAACTGTTTCTATCAACTACTATCTATCACTATCTATCAACTACTAAAAAATAAATTATTAAATCTAATTTCCAAAACTTTCTGAAAAGTAAATCATCCAACTAAAATTATCCAACTGTTTTACTCTATCAACTACTAAAAAATAAATTATTAAATCTAATTTTTAAAACTTTCTGAAAAATAAATCATCCAATTGTTTTACTATATTAACTACATACTAAGAAATAAATTAATAAATCTAATTTCCAAAACAAATTTCTAAAACGTCAATTCGTTTATCCAAATTTTAATCCTTAATTCTACAAATTCAAATTTTAATTGATTTTCATCCTAATCGATTCCAATTTCTATGCAAACAAATCCCAAGAAACTTTAAAATCTTTAAAATCAAATAACAATTTTCGAAAAATTAATGCAAGTAAAGTTTGAAACATTCAAATGAACGAAATTTGTGTCCCACTAATTTTAAATAATCAGATTTGTTTAAAAAAATAATATTTTAAAAATATTATTAAAAAAAATATTATAATTTTATATCATAAATATTATAATATTATAAAATATTATAATATTATAAAATATTATAATATTATAAAATATTATATTATAAAATATTATATTATAAAATATTATTTTATGTAACGATTATTAACTTCCAAAGATCAACAAATTTTACGTACATATTAACTTTTATATTATTATTGTTTAAAAACAGTTGTCCGTTTTCATTACAAAAGTATATTTACAAAAAATTCAAATAAAAAGAAAACAGTTCGTTCAAATGAACGTTCCAAACTTTAGAAACAAAAATTAAACAATATTATAAAACAAGGCATCCTATGAGGAAGCAAAATACAATTAAACAATATTATAAAAAAAAATTACGTAAACAAAATTTTACATAACAAATTTTGTATAGAAAAAAATGCATTTACGCATTTATGCATATTTTTATTATTTATTACAAAATAAACGAAATAAAAAAACTATGTAGCCAAAGTGTCGAAAACTACGAATAAAAAGCAAAAAAGTTTTTAAAATATCTTGAAACTGTTTAACACCATGAATGAAAAAAATACAAATAAAAAGCAAAAAGTTTTTAAAATATTTTGAAATAAAAAAAAATAAAAAGCAAAAAGTTTTTAAAATATTTTGAAATAAAAAAAATAAAGAGCAAAAAATTTTTAAAATATTTTGAAATAAAAAAAATGTTTAAATTAATTTGAAATTGCCAAGCACTATTTTTTAACTAATAAAAAAATGTGATGGCATTTTTTATTGACGGCCCCGTTGGCATAAATGTAGGCTCAATGAGCTCATGTGAAACTTGCATAATGATTCGTTATCTCGTGATGATGTCAGAAACTGCACAGTTCTCGTGGCTAATTTTAATTACCCCTCCCCCCTTCGCCCTGGTTCCCCTGACTCTCATTATTGTCTCGAGCTAAACATCTGCTCCAATTGACGTAAAACGGATAAAGCAAAACGTGTTTCGTTTTTAGAATAAAAAAAAAGAAGAAAAGACAAAGAAGAAAAGAGGAAAAATTCATGGGAAAAGGTCGAGAAACTGTTTAAGAGACAATTTCTGACATCGCTTGTGGGGCTTCGCCTTTGAGAGGATTCTGCTCTTACAAACTAGTGTTTTAAATTTATTTTTTCATCCAGAGATAATTTCGTCGAATCCAGTAATTATAAAAAGCGATGATTAATAGAAGAATGTTTTAATAACAAATTTTCCTTTTCAGAGGATCAATGTATTTTGTCCTATGACTTTATTTATTTATTTATATATTTATTTATATATTTATTTATTTACATATTTATTTATATATATATATTTATTTATATATTTATTTATTTATTTACATATTTATTTATTTATTTACACATTTATTTATATATTTATTTATTTATTTATATATGGGGCCGTTCATAAACCACGTGGACAATTTTTTAGTAGATTTTGAACGCCCCGCCCCCTACCCCATTATGGCACAAAAATACATTGAATCATGGACATTTTTAGACTTTTAGACCCCCCCCCCCCCCCCCCCCCCC
>WNHD01004885.1:0-10751 GCA_011057455.1 Ganaspis sp. Gsp50 | reverse complement strand
TGAAAAGATAGTAAATATTGATTTGATGGGGTCTATGTTTTTTGAAAAGATAGTAAATATTTATTTGGTGGGTCTATGTTTTTTGAAAAGATAGTAAATGTCTATTTGGTAGTGTCAATGTGTTTTTGAAAAGATGGTAAATATTTATTTGGTGGGTCTATGTTTTTTGAAAAGATAGTAAATATTGATTTGATGTGGTCTATGTTTTTTGAAAAGGTAGTAAATATCAAAAAAATACTGAAACTGAAAGGTTGAAACAGCGGCGGCGGTGGCGAAATCTTTTTATAAATATAGAGTAATAATAATAATAATGATAATGTAATAAAAATATTGTAATAATAATAGTGTAAAAATAATAATAATGTAATAAAAATAATGTAATAATAATAATAATAATAATAATAATAATAATAATAATAATAATAATAATAATAATAATAATAATGTAAAAATAATAATAATAATGTAATGAAAATAATATAATAATAATAGTAATAATAGTAATAATAGTAATAAACTGTACAATAAGCATACCTAGTATGCACGGAAAGGAAGATATAGCTTCTCTGGTATTAATCGACTCGTACCTTTGTCGCATCCCCACTCTTATGAAGTATGACCGCATACGCGTAAAGCATGAAAATCATCCTAAAATGGTATGAGCTCGCGCTAGAAGTGCAAGCGAGAATACTTTATTGTTATGAGAGTGGGGACACTGTAAAGGTGTCTTAGACTAGAAAAGCTAGATCTTTCGCTCCGTGTGCATATTAGTTTTTTAAATAATCGTCCTTCAACCCTTTAGCCTTAATTGCTTAAAGGTCTAAACGTTCAAACGAAAGAAAGTCTTTTTTGAAACAAATTTGTACAAAAATAGTTTACTAATTTTGTAAAAAATAATTAAATTTGTAATTTACGTAATTAGGGCATCTACAACTCTGGAAATTCCCATGGAATTTTATTATTTGAATCATGAAAATATCAGGGAATTTTCATATATTCCGTGGAGATTGCTATTTTTATTTGACTTGCTTACTTTATGATATTCAGTTTTACCAAAATTAGTTACTTTTTTTACAAAAGAAAACTTCAAAATATTTAAAAATACTTAAAAGTGGTTTAAAATATATCCAAATACTTCAAAATATTTGAGAATACTTATAATTACTTCAAAATATTTGAGAATACTTATAATTACTTTAAAATATTTCCAACTACTTCAAAATATTTAAGAACACTTAAAAATATTTAAACATACTTAGAATTACTTTAAAATACTTAGAATTACTTTAAAATGCTTAGAATTACTTTAAAATATTTAGAATTACATTAAAATACTTAGATTTTTTTTTAAAATACTTTAAAATTCTTAAAAAATCTTAAAAATTCTTTATAATACTTTAGAAGACTTCGAAATATTTAAAGTTATTTTAAAATAATTCAAAGTATTTAAAAACACTGGTCTTTTAAGTATTAAATAAAGGAAGAGATTTTAAAATAAAATTTTTTAAAAAAATACTTTCTAATGTTTCAAAATATTTTGAAATACTTCATCAAAATATTCCAGAACTCTTAAAAATGCTAAAAATATCTGAATATACTTCAGATTACTTAAAAATCCTTTAAAATATTTCCAAATACTTCAAAATATTTAAGAACATTCAAATATACTTAAAATTACTTTGAAATACTTCATAATCCTTTATAATACTTTCAAAGACTACAATATGTTTAAAGATATTTGAAAATAATTTAAAGTATTTAAAAATATTAGTATCTTATATTAGTATATTATATAAAATATAAAAAGATTTAAAATATTAGTTTTTTAAAATATTTTAATAGTATTTAAAATACTTTGGAATATTTCAATATACTTCAAAATTTTTAAAAACACTTCAAATGTTATTACAATATTTCAAACTACTTCAAAATATTTAAAAATACTTGAAATTATTTTAAAATACTTCCAAATATTTTGAAGTATTGGGAAATATTTAAAAATACTTGAAATTAGTTTGAAATACTTCCAAATATTTTGAAGTATTGAGAAATATTTAAAAACACTTAAAAACATGTACATAAATTTACTTAAAATTACTTAAAAATACTTAAAAATATTTCCAAATAAAAATTAATCATTATTCATTACTTATATTTAAATTGTGATTCATTGCCGTGGAAGTCCCAGTTTCCGCCCATGTCCCAATATTCGTCTACTTTTAGAAAATTTCCCTTATTATAATGTAAATTAACTTATTAAATTATTGTATTATCGTTAACATAGAATCATTGAAGTTGGTTTACGTAAAATCAAATAAATTAATTACGAAAGTTACAATCAAAATTAAAGTGGACGGAAACTGGGTCTTTGGCCGCCTTAGGTGGACAGAAACTGGGACCTCCTCGGTATTCAAATGCTTCAAAATATTTGAAAATACTTCAAAATATTGAAATATACTTGAAATTATAAAAAATGGCTACCTATTATCTATATATATTCATAAACAAATAAAATTACTTTAAAATAATTCCAAATACTTCCCAATATTTTAAAATATTTGAAACACTTAAAATTACTTGAAATTATACTTAAAGATACTTAAAAGAGCTTAAAAATACTTAAAAATACTTAAAAATACTTAAAAATACTTACATATACTTGAAATTACTTTATTTCCAAATTAAAGCCTAAAAGTATTAAAAAAACTTTCTACAACTTGGCGGCGGTATTTTAGAATATTATATAATATGTTTATTTATTAAACTTAATAATTACATGTCATTGTTTAAATTCGCATTTTGATTTCGCCTTTTTTCAGTTAAAAACGTTATAGTCAATCGTCATAAACACACATTTTTCAGTATATTAAGTTAATTTTTCATTTAAAAAATTCGACATGTAAATTTTGTTTTATTTTTTTTATTTATTTATTTATTTTATTTATTTTTAAAAAGAACATTTCTTTCTGAAAAAGAACATTTTAACAATTAAAAAAAAATGTATTATTAATTAGAGAAAAATTATTAATTTATTATTAGTACAGTTATGAAGAAATACTTTATGAAAGCAAAACATTATGAAATACGATTGTTATTAACAATAGCCTCGACAAAACTGCAAATCGTTAAATGTTACAAAAGCTCAATAAACAGAAAAAAGTACATGTTTACTGCACTTTTAATTCAACAAGTTTCAAGCAATTAATCGAAACGAATTTTAATTTAAAGCGATTTATTTTCCAAAGTTTTTAATGAAACAACTTCTGACTGAAAATTTGGAACTTACAATTCTTTTTGATGTAAATAAAAGAGTTAATGAAACGGGAAATGACTTTTCAATTTAAATTCCTTTTATAGTTTTAGGGCTTTTCAATTTTAAATAAACAATTCGATGAAAGGCACATTGAAAATTCGCAGCATTAAATGTTTACAATTGTATAAACAGGAACTGTTCAATTCGAAACGTTTCCAAATATATTCCACTCAAATGTTATCAAACACCAATGAGACTGCTTTTCAAGCTTTAATTTAAATTAAATAATTAAAAATCTTCGAAAATGAAAATTGAAAACAAACTCTAAAAGTAATCTTTCTAAAGGAATTGCATTTAAATTTTCATATTTCATAAATTGGAATTTTTTAAATAACCAAGATTTGAAATTTGGACGCCTTCAAATTTGGGCGCCTTAGAATTTTTACGCGTTCAAATTTTAAAGCTTTAGATTTGGACGCTATCAAATTTGGACGCTTTGAAATTTGCACTCATTCAAATTGGAATGCTATCAAATTCAGAATCCTTCATATTTTTACGCACTCAAATTTAAACGTTTTGATATTCGGACGTCTTCAAAGGACACATTTCCATTTGAAATCGTTTTATTTGCAATGCAGTCAATTGTAAAAATGTTCAATTTTCAAACTTTTTAAACATGAAATATATAACTGGTAAAAAAATGTTAAAACTGTAATTAATTGAAAATAATATTGTAACTTTGGCTGTAACTTTTCGATGGAGAATTTGAACAAATATTGAATTTCAGCTCTATGATTGTACTTAATTATCAAGCCTCATAAATTCTAATGCAATATGGGATGATGGTTAATTACAATTTAATTTATTTCTCTCTCTCAGTGCTCTCTAATGATTGATTACAGTCCGACAAAGCAAACACGAAATAATAATGAAATTGAAACGCATTTTTAATAAAACAAGAAATTCTTTTAAAATACGCTGAATCCTACTGACTTATTTATTTACAATGATAAACGGGTGAAAAACCATTTCCAATAATATTTCATAAAATTGTTAAGAGTTTGAAAAAACGAGCGATCACTTTATTTCATGAAATATTAGAGTTTCAATAAACGAATAAATATAAAAAAAATATTTCTTTTTTGTTTTAATTGAAAAAATTTTAGAATTATTTGTTGTTGATTGGATTAGAAAAATTCTTTTAAAAAATGCTTTTTTTAAAAGGGTGTATATTTTAAAGTAGTTATTGGCTCTGATCATTGTAAGGTCATGATCAACCTCTAAGAATATTGTATACTTCCGGGATTAAGGGTCGCCTGATCCGTCTATTGATAAATTTGTCTCCGACACGTAATACATAGCAAGATGATCTTTTGTAAATTTCACTCAATAGGAGACGTCCATAGTCGTTCTAAAAGATTTTTGAAAGAATTTCTTTACACTTTTTCCAAGACGTTAAAAAATCGTGCTTCAAAAGAGTTTGAAACTTTCGTACAATAGTATAATATATTCAATGTAACTTTTAATTTTTAATAGTATTTTAATTTTTTTTCAATTTTTAATAGTATTTTCAATTTTTGTAAATTTTTAATAGTATTTTAATTTTTTTTATTTTTAATTGCATTTTAATTTTTTTTATTTTTAATTGCATTTTAATTTTTTAAAAATGTTTAATATTAATAGGGTTCAATGCAAAATTATTGTAACCTTAACATTGTTTGAATTACTAAAACGAAGCAATTTTAAGTAAAATCAAATGGAACAAAAATCCCGATGTAAGTTTAGAGAAAGAATTCAAATTATACGTATATATGTATAAGCTATCATATAGGTATCATAGGTACAAGCTATTTGTATATCCATATAGTTAATATCAGCTTTCTAGATCAAAACCGCTAAACAATTAAAAATCAATGACTTTGAGCAAAACACTGTGAATCAAGATTAAGTTCAACTTTCTAAAGTCAATAGAGCATTTCAGAAGCAAAAATGAGAACACAATTTATGGAACCATTGACACAAATTTGCAAAGGATTGGAGAATTGCGAAAAAGAGTCTCATTTGCATATAGGAAGGTTATTTTCAATTTAAATGAAGATTAGAATTCTGCTTAGAATGATGATTTAGGTTCAATTAAATTTGAGATTTACGTCTCGCTGTAAATAATGAGAAACAGAAACTATTGCCGCCTACTAAAATGTAACGGTGTTAACTTGCGTAGGAAAGTAAACTTGAAAATTTATCACTTTACGAATTTAAACTGAATTCACACTGCTGTAGATAAACTTTTATTAAAATCATTTTCATTCTCCATTTCAAATGATTGTTTCTGGTTCGAGTAAATTTCCGCATAGAAAGTCAATGCAAGAAAACATGACAATTTTATTATACTTTTTTATTTTTGAAAAATATTTATTCTCATTTCTTCGTGCGAATTGAGTAATAAATTTACAAGCATATTATAGCCACGTGAAAGGATTATATGCTTCAAAATTTGTGACGCGTAGCTAAGAAAGGTACCTTAGCATCAAACGAAATTAGGTTATGTTTGGTGGTAGTTTTAACTTGATTAAAGCTTCGTTTTAAATAATCTGAAATCAAAAACAATGTTTCTTGAATAGCTTAATTGTATACTATTGAAAAAAACTGTTTCTGTCGGCAGATAATTAAGAAGCTTTAATCAAGTTAAAACTACTAGCAAACATAACCTAATTTCGTTTGATGCTAAGGTACCTTTCTTCGCAACGCGTCACATTTATATAGTAGAGAATCTTGTTTCCTTGTGGAAGTGAAGTTTCAAGAAATGTTAAATTTTAGATTTTCATTTACATTTTATATTTTCTTGAACCAATGCCAAAATGTATTATTATTATTATTATTATAATTATTATTATTATTTTTTTTTACAAAACAGGAGAGGTAAAAATGCCTTTTTTTATTATTATTCTTATTATTATTATTTTTGATTCAAGTGTTTCTTCTTCTTAATTCAACTATGTATTTATATTCTTGATTATCATTTATTTTGTCTTGATTCAAACTTAAAAATTCAATCGAAAATATTCTTGAAACTAGGAGTAAATGACAAGTATATTTCAATTCTTACGACGAATTTTTTTCTCCCCTGCCAGTGTAGTTGTTTTAATTTTAAATATACACAAATGATATGAAACGTAAAACATTGACGATTAAATTTAACATTCTCGTAGAATTTCATTATACTTCATGGAATCATGGAAATCTCATGGAATTTATGATATTTATTTGGTTTTAAAAAAGTTAATAATATACTCTTTTTTACAGAAAAAAACATCAAAATACTTCAAAATATTTAAAAATATTTAAAAATACTTAAAATTACTTAAAAATATTTTAAAATGCTTTAAAATATTTAAAGATATTTCAAAATAGTTCAAAGTATTTAAAAATATTAGTTATACATATTTTAAGTATTAAACAAAGTATAACAAGATTTTAAAGTACCTATAAGTTTTTTAAAATATTTTAAAAGTATACAACATAGTACTTAAACATACTTAAAAATATTTGGAAATACTTAAAATTACTCTAAAATATTACTAAATATTTTGATAAATAAATAAATAAATACTTTTCGAAATACTTCCCAGTGTTTCAAATTATTTTAGAATACTTTATAATATTTAAAAATACTTAAAACTACTTTAAAGTACTTCAAATTTATTTAAAACCCTTTAAAATATTAAAAAATATATAAAATTACTTTAAAATATTTGCAAATACTTCCCAATGTGTCCAAATATTTTAAAATACTTTAGAGTACTTCAAAATACTTCCAAATATTTAAAAATTTAAAAATATTTAAAAGATTTAAATATGTCATTAAAATATTTCAGACTACTTCAAAATATTGATAAATACCTGAAATTACTTTAAAATATTTAAATACACTTAAAAATATTTAAATATACTTAAAATTTAGATAATTTCTCGATAATTTCTTTCCTTTAAATTAAATACCCAATTTGAAGTCTTAAGACTTGATAAATTCACAAGTTGATTTAAATACTTAAAATTTACTTTAAAGTATTTCCAACTAAAAATGATTTGTTATTTAATATTCATTATTTGCATTATTTATAATTAATTTATAATAAATATTGTTAATTATTCAAATGATTTAAAATATTTAAAAACATTTTATTAACATTTTATTTTCTAAACTTAGGATCTTGATATGAAGAAATGTTATGAGAAAATTCCAAATAGAAATTTTATATAAGTATATATGTTTATTATATTGCTTAAAAAACGTAAAAGAAGTAAAAGACTAAAATTGTAATTTTATTTGTGAGTAAAAATTTTATGCAGAAATTACATGTAAATTCCATGTATACTCCAAATGTCAATTTTACGTTCCACTAGCAAATTTAAAAAAAAAATGTGCAAAATTCATAAGGAATTTTTACACGAAAATTACAAATTTTACACTCCTTATGAAACTTGCGAATATATGCAATTTTCATATGTACCTTATTTTTTTTAATTTCTATAGAAGATTTTCTATTTTGTTGAAGTTTCTGTAAAATATAATATATACATATATAGTTTTACGCAAGAATCTAGATTTAATTCAAATTTAGAAAAGAATGCCAACATTTTCGGAATTACCTGACAGAAAGTGGTTTAATTTAAAGGTTTTACTAAAGTTCTCATCGCATTTATTTAATAGTTTCAATGTTTGAGAAAAATATACTTAGAAACATTTTCAGTTGGAATTCGTTTCATTAGAAACTTGAAATAAATTGCATTTAATTGAAAATCCATTTTAATTAAATGTTTTAATCCATTTAGTGGAATAAATAATGTGTTTTTTAGTTTTCATAAGTCGATAATACCATTAATTATCTGCGGATTTCAAAATTTATTTCTAATTCTTTGAAATTAAAGGGGAAAAATATTTTTAAAAAAGAAAGTTATCATTATTTATGAAAAAAAAATTCTACTTTATCGAAAAAAGTTCAGATTAATAAAAATTATGTTAAAAAATACGTCTTGACGTATATTAAGTTAAAAAAGTAATTAAAAATTCATACCTAATTTTAAAAGTTACAGATTTTTAAAATTGATAGGAAAAGAATAAACACCTTTAGAAGATAATAATTGAATTAAATTACAATTTCCAAGAAGTACAAGTAAACGATTCATTTTTGAAAATTTTCAATTTATTTAAACAAAAAATTCAAAGGATTAAAAAATATTTTCTTTAAATACTGAAGGGAAGTTTTTATAATATATGTTTTATTTTAAATATAATTGAATAGAAAATATTATAAATAAATTTAGTAACAAATTTTAACTAGTGGGAATTATTTTAGAATTTCAAATATATGACTTGAAAATTAGACTAGAAGAAGAAGAAGAAGAAATTTGCGAAATTTAGAGACTTCTAATATAAAATGTAAAATAAAAAATTCAGTAAAATAAGAAAAATTGTTATAAAATCTTAGAGGAGATTTATATTGCGGAATTATTGAAAAGTTCACAAATAAACATCCTAGAAATTAAATCATTTTTTTTAGACGAAAAAAATTTTCAAGGACGCGAAATGCCTAGAAAAATCTGCACACAAAAAAAAATTTCCTCAGAATATTTGATATTTTTGTACAAACTTTTCTCTTACGTTATATCTATGTCAAGAAATGTCGATACCCTCATAATACGTCATAACAAAAATTGTTTCTTTATTGGTAAAGATTTAAAGAAATTTCCAAAACAATTACAATTCTTTTGAGCAAGTTGATTACAAGAAAAATAGTATTATAAATCAAAAACTGAAATTTTTACGAAAGATTTTCATTTTCTTTTCGACTTGAAGTTCAAAAAATAAAATTTCCGTATTTCTAATATTATAAATAGCAAGAAATAATTTGACAATAATTTTATAAAACATTTGAAAGGGATTGAATTATAGACAAGGATAATTACTATTAATTATAGACAAATTTTCTACACTATGTAGAAAAAACTAGTATTTTAGAAAAAAAGAAAATATTTTTTATAAAAAATGTTTAGGGAGAAGAAAAAAATCCATTAAAAATATGTACACATTCATCCATGTATTTTTAAGAAACAGATGTTAATTGGAAGATATTTTTGAATGAAAATTGATATAGAAAAAAAACTTTTATGAAGCATTGAATTAAGGGAGCTTTGATTTTTTTTCAGGTTCTGTATTGTGACGCTTGTAGAGAGGCATGCCACCCGAAAAGGGGACCCTTAGCGACTCATAATTTGGGTCCTCCGCGGGGCAGATGGCAGTCAAACGGCGGGAAAAGTGTTCGAGGTGCTGGTCACGACACTAACCTGATTTGTGCCGATCACAACGGAGAATCTGTGGGCCTTTATTGTGCACAGTGCAAGATTGCTGCCTGCACACTTTGTCTGCGTGATCGACATGGGCCTCATGCCCTCGACGTGCTTCCCTTGGCAGCCGCCTGCAAAGCTCAAAAGGTACGTGCCACGTCTCTTTGTCCGCCTAGTAAAAGATACCAAAACAAGCGATCTCTCCTGTTTGTATAAATCACCATTATTGCTTTCCATCTCATCCAGATATAAAGTAAAAAGGATACAGAATGCACTTTCAACTTCAATAAGTGATATATAGATGAGAGGAGTATTATAAACTTAGGGACGGTCATTTTCAATTTTTAATGGACTATTTAGAAGTTTGGGTACACTAAAAACCAATATTTTTGTACAGACAGACAGACACTTTTGTAAAAACCATTTTTTCGGTATTAGGGGGTCTCAAAACGTCGAGAAATGATGAAATTAGCAAAAGTCAAAAATCGCACATTTTGAATACACTCTCATTATTAATGAGAATGTAAAAAATGCATTGAAAGCTTGAATCTTCAATTACATGTGACAATTGTTGTTAAATGAGCTCATAAATTTTGATTTAAAATAGTAAATTTATTGGAGAAATTCATTTTATTTTCTTAGGCTCATTCTTACGAAACGAAAGATAAAAATTGTCTAGGTCCACCTTTATTACATTCTTTAAATACAAGTCGCTTTCTAGTTATAACTGATAAAACAACAAACTATAAAATTAAGACCTTAGGGTCCAGATTCATCATGTCTTTCGAGAAGTTGTAAAACCATTAGTATTGTGAAGTTCTTAGGTATCGTCTTAATGTCCCTTGGAAATTTTAGTCATTAGTGACAGTATATTTTTATATTGTAATGTCTGACGTTGAGATTTCGATTTAGTAGAGCATTTTAAAGGCGTTTCCAAAATTCCCCCACCTTTTGAAATTTGTATTCCCCTTCATCGAAGTATCTTGTACTTTCATTTTGTTCATTCAAAATTCAGCTTTCAAGCTCGAAACATTTTACTCGCGATTACATATTATTGTATCAATAATGATTGACATTTTTAAATATATGTATTAACATGACAAGTATCAATATTCATTTATCAACCTGGCGATTATTATTAATTTAACGATCG
>WNHD01004884.1:0-10947 GCA_011057455.1 Ganaspis sp. Gsp50 | reverse complement strand
GCTCATTTTAAAGTTTGTATTTAGCTCTAAAAAGTATAATTCTCACTAGAAATAATTAAAAATGGAGATGTAGAGCTAAAAAAACGGTTTTGTGTTAAAAAAAACTAAGTCTTAAGGGGGCAAGTTTTAAGGGGTCAAGTGTTAAGGGAGCAAGTGTTAAGGGAGCAAGTGTTAAGGGAGCAAGTCTTGAGGGCGTCAGGGTGCTATTCTTAAGAATGCAACTCTGCAAGTCCTAAGGTTGCAAGTCTTAATGTGCAATTCTTAAGGATGCAATTGTTAAGGATGCAACTCTTCAGGATGCAACTCTTAAGGATGCAACTCTTAAGGATGCAACTCTTAAGGATGCAAATCTTGAGGGCGCAAGTGTTAAGGGAGCAAGTGTTAAGGGAGCAAGTCTTGAGGGAGCAAGTCTTAAGTGTGCAACTCTTAAGGGTGCAATTCTTAAGGATGCAACCCCTAAGGCGTATACACAACACTTCAACAGACATACAACATGATTGGGTGATTTTAAAAAATTGTCCCAATTCTTGTTAGATGCAACCAATCAAAAGTCTGACTAACAAAGATTGAACGTTCCTTTATGATATCTATCGCTTATCAGGGCTGGGAAAAAGTATCTGGTATAATTTATCATTCCCACCCTTGGTTTGTATTAAAGAACACGTTGTTGGGTTTTAAAGGTTATGTTATTTGTCAATACATTAAAATAGAGTATTTATTCATATTTGGAATACAAATTAAACAAAAAATATGACTAGTAAAAAGGGAAAATGTAAAAATATTGGAAGAACATTAATAAAACATCGCTTCGGACCTACAAAAAGTAGAAGAGATGCTGATTCGTTTGTAAGTAACTTTTTTGCGAAGTTTTTAGCTATCACTGTTAAAAAAGATGGTGTATAAAAATATGCCGCGTGTAATTTAACACACAGGAATACTATGTCATTCTATAAATTTACTATGTAACAACAGTTTTTCAACCTAAACTGGTAAATTTATATGGTGGCACCTAGTAATTTTACTAAGGAGTGTATATTTACTACGTCCCACGTGGGAAATTAGTTTCACCTCGTCGGATCAATTATTTTACATCGGTGTGTAAATAAACTTTCCTCTTTAAATTTACATAATCCTGTTCTTTTACCTTTTTGGACATGTATAAAAACTTGCGGAATCTATTCCGTGGAATGGAACTAATGTGAAGTCATGTGTTATAATTCTCTGTTGAGTCTGTTCCCGGCATCTAAGTCTTTTGCATACTTGATATTTAATAGTGTTAAAATTATAATCATTATAATTAAAATAAGTGTTTTGAAGTTAAATTGGGAATTTCGAAGCGTTGATTGAACAATAGAAAACAATAATTAGTAACGCGTTGCTTTATTGTTTTCTATTCAATTGAAATGTCGACGTAGAAAACCTAACCTCAAACCATCTATTTTAATTTTGGACCTTTTGGACTTTATACTTAAACGTCTAATGGAATAAAATTAATTTTAAATCTTAAGAATGAGGCTCATTACTCACTAATTTTTAAAATTTTTAATTAGTTTCATTCCATTTGACCATTTTGTTTTTCCCTAATTTATGATAACTACAAAATGTTTAGGTTATTTTACACGCTGTAGTAAAATTACATTCCGCATGTTCCTTAAATGTCATCTGACTCGATAGCAGGTACATTTACTTTCGGCATGTAAAAAAACTAATCGATTCTATTTGTTTACTACGTCCGACGGGTTGAAACTATTTTACCACGTCCGAAGTAGTAAAATTACACAAACTTTTTTAACAGTGTATTTGTTATGAACTCGTTTTATTTTATAAAGAAGAATAGTTTAAGTTAAAAAAAGGTATGAAATATGAAAGAACATTTCATTATTAATTACTACAAAGTTAGAAGAATCTCCCTCCTTTAAGAATAAATTTTTATTTTAATCTTTCATATACTTTTAACAGTTACACAAAGCTGATTTAGATGATGGAGCTGACTGGGGTCGACTCAATCTTCAATCCGTCACGGAAGAAAGTTCTCTTCAAGAGTTTCTCTCGATTGCTGAACTTGCAGGAAAAGAGTTTCATGCCGAGAAGTTAAACGGTGCTTTTGCAAATTTAAACAGTGGAGTCGATCTTCTTTCCACAGAAGAAAGAGAAAAAGTTTTAGAGTCACAGGAAAAAAATAAAGCCCTTTTAAAAATCCCTAGAAGACCGAAATGGGATAAATCAACTACAGCTCAAGAATTACTGGAAAAAGAAAAAGAAGACTTTCTTGAATGGAGACGTCGTTTGCATTTACTTCAAGAGTCTAAAGATTTAATGATGACCCCTTATGAAAAGAATCTTGAAGTTTGGAGACAACTTTGGCGAGTTGTTGAACGAAGTGATGTCGTTGTTCAGATTGTTGATGGTCGTAATCCCCTTCTTTTTCGCAGTGAGGATTTAGAGAAATACGTTAAAGAAATTAATCCCGAGAAAATAAACATGATTCTTATTAATAAAGCAGATTTTCTCACTGTGCAGCAAAGACAGACTTGGGCCGATTACTTTTCCGAAATTGGTGTTCGTGTCGCTTTCTTCTCAGCACTCGTAGCACAAGAGTCAAGCGAGGATGAGAAAGAAAGCGAGGATGACAAAGAAACGGTATACTCGGCAAAGTTGTTGAGCACAGATGAACTCAAGACTCTATTCAGAACAATTTACACAGGAAAACCCCACATAGAAGGACACACAACTATCGGTTTAGTAGGATATCCAAATGTTGGAAAAAGTTCAACAATCAATGCTTTATTACAGAGCAAAAAAGTATCCGTGTCAGCAACTCCAGGAAAAACGAAGCATTTTCAAACTCTTTTCTTGGATGATAATCTACTTCTTTGCGACTGTCCTGGTCTTGTGATGCCTAGTTTTATTTGCACTAAAGCAGAAATGATTTTAAACGGAATATTGCCAATTAATCAAATGACGTATCATGTTCCACCAGTAAATGCATTGGGAACTTTAATTCCTAGACACATTATTGAGGACACATACGGTATTATGATTCCCTTGCCTACTGAGGGAGAAGATCCTGATCGACCACCAACTTCTGAAGAAATTTTAAATTCTTATGGTTGTAAGTAAACATTAAATCTCGTTTCGTTATTCTTAAAAATTCTATTTCAAAAATATCCAATTCTTATTGGATAAAATATTATAATAAAAAATAAAATAATCATTATTCATATTCTGTTTTCAATTTTATTCAAAATGTAAAAAATTGTAATTTAAAGTAAAAACGAACAGTGATTAAAAATGATTTTAGTATTGATTTTAGTAGTTTTTTTCAAACTTGATAAAATAAAGATGATTCTTTTTTAGATAACCGAGGTTTTATGACTCAAAATGGACAACCCGATAATCCACGATCAGCACGTTACATTCTCAAGGATTTTCTAAATGGAAAACTTTTATATTGTACTGCTCCTCCTGCACACTCTCAAGAAAAATATCACGAATTTCCTCCGAGAAAGAGAACATTTCCACACAATAAACAATTGCCACAAGCGACTATTCGAGCCACAAGGGGAGCTAAAGTCACTGGTGAAGATATAGATAAAGTATTTTTTGAAAATAAATCGAAGGGCGTTCACATTCGAGGTGTACAGAAAATATTCACAAAAATGTCAAATGCAGGTGGATCTTCAATAAGGTAATGATTTTCAAAATTTATAATCTTTTTTTATTATGAAATAACTATTTTGCGCACTTACATATTTCGTAAATTGTACAAACTGTTCTATTACGGTGGCCTATTTACAAATACATTTTTCTGTCAAGATACATGCTTTAATATTATAAAAATAATTTATTATAAGAGGAAGTTATCAAAATAATGTATTGTTTCAGTGACTTAGGATCTGTTCAAAGTTTAGAAAAACCTTGGAAGAAAATAAACAAACATTCTAACAAGAAGAAACGTGAGAAGTCTAGAAGATTGTATGGACATCTTGATCAACATTGAAAATACAAATAGTTAACGATCTTTATTTTATTTTTTTAAATCCTCAACAGTCCTAGTTTAATTTTTACAGATAATAATAAAAATGTCTACAATGAATCATTTTGGAAAGATTAAAAAAAGATTAAATATTTTATATCGATTGCTAAAAGATATTTTGTAAAGAATTTTCTATTTTCGTTGATCTTAAAGTCCTGATTTTTCTGTACTGCACAACAGTAAAATGATCATACATACATATATGTAAATATTTATAAATCTTTAGCAATACCTATATATATGTACATATTGTTATTAAAAAGTTTCATATATTACAATTGTAGTTTGTGTTTTTTGATTGTTGGATCAACCTAATTTTCTTCTTTTAAGTTTTGTTTCAAGTATAATAGTATTAGTTACGCAAAATTACATTTATCTCTGAGGTAATAGTTTCAGTCGTTTCTCGAACTCCTCTCTCATGATTGATTAATCGTTACCAATAAAAAAAATATTCCAATTTGAATAAAAACTTTATAATACTTGTCAATTGAGACCAATTCTTAAAATCATTGAGACGAGTTTGAGAAAAGAAAAAAAATTTATTAAATACAAATTTCAGTCATTATCCTACCAACTCATGATTATTTAATTGGGAAGCACAGGCCAAGCTTAAATTTTTGAAGTATTAAATAACGTTTCTCGTCGAGTTCAAGCAGTCTGCTCTTGAGATAAAAAAAATTAAAGTTTTAATAAAAAAGTACGGTGTGCAATATTTTTCGTGCAAATTTCGACTCGAATTCGTGAAGAAATTCATCAATGTCGTTGTCTAAATCGTCGCTGCTCGCCAACTGAAATAAAATTTAAAAATGATTTAATAAAATAGTTTTGTGCTTATTATAAATAAAATATAAAAAAATAAATTTATAATAATAAAGTTCTGGAATGTAATTTGTTGAAAATTGAAAAATCTCAATTCAATACCACAGTGACGAGTTCACAAATAAGAAAAGATCCCACGGTGGCTTCCTCGTGATTATCCTGAATGTCTATATTGATCAAATGAACGGGTTGATTATCCTCTGGTGTTCTTGATTCCATGCACTCGATAACTTGGTCATAAACTCTTTCCTCACAGGTGACAAGAATATCAAATTTGTCTTTGGAAGCTTGAAACCTCTCCGGCCTTGGTTTTATCCTACGATTCCTATCTAACATGTGCAATAATCCATTTTGCGTATAACTGATTGTAACTTGTTAAGGACTTTTCGAAACTTCTGTTTTTTTATTACAAACAATCTTAATATAAATTGGTTAGTCGTACAAATATAAACAAAATTAAGATAACAAGATTTTAGACAAATATTTAAAAAATGAGAATGTAAAGAAATATAAGAATTATATAAAAAAAAATTATAAAAAAAATATTAAAAAATCCAAACTTGGAATTTGTAAAATTTTATTTCCAATTTTTTTTTTATTTACTCATTCAGTATTATAATTAAAAAAGTAATGAAAGGTTGTATACAATATTGTGTATATTGTCATTTAAATGCGGATTATTAATAAATTATAATCATATAAAAAACAAAATTTAATTTTTAAAAAAATTGCAATGATAAAAAGTCTATTAAATATTTATTTGAAAATTACAATAAAATACATTGCTTTGATAAAAAATTCTTTGGTTGATTATCGTACTTCGAGTAGTTGATAATAGATGAAAAAAAATTTAAACAATGAGTGTATAATAATAAAAATTCAACTACTTTTTTAAGAAAAGCATTTTGTTTTGAAATATTAAAAATGTAATCAAAATGATAATAAAAAAAAAAGAAAATAAAGTATTTATTCAGCCTTACAGTTGTTTAAGATTTAAAAACTATGAGATTACAAAAAAAGAATAATTTTTACATAATTATATGATTATATACATATATTGATTTGTAATTTATTATCTATATGGATTAATTACATTAATTAATAAAAATAAATTGCACAAACAAAAATTGCACATAAATAAAAATAAATTGCACAAACAAAAATTGAGCATAAATAAAAATAATTGCACTTTAAAACAAAAACATAAATAAAATTTTGTTAATATTGTTTATAAACCCCTTCTCTTTAAAAAATAAAAATATGGAAACTTCTTTTTAATTAATTAAATACATTGAAATGTAAAATTAAAAAAATCCGCGTTTGTTAAACACTTTGTTATAAAAAATAATAGAGTTGATATAAATGTGCATAACAGTGCACATTTTTCAAGATTAAATTGAATTTTTTTTATATAAATTCACGAAAATATTTAATTCCGCCTATTTATACACATAATTATAAATTTACTCTTGCGAAATGTTTCCCATTTTATTATATTAACGCAAAAACTTGTAATTTAAAAAGAAATTCAATTCAAAAATGCAATGAAAAATAATACAAGTACTTACAAAAAACAAATATTCTTTTTCCAAAATTAAGTTTACAATTTGGCACATTTACTCAAAACTTTAAACAAAACACTAAAAATTCTTTTTGAAATGCAAAAGCTAAATTTAAAGCTTGACACATTTACTAGACACAAAGAAACTACTATTTTTTTGAAAATTGGTTAAAAAATGTATCTCAATCAACGAAAGATTTGAATATTGTTTGAAACAGAAACTTTTAAATTTGTAATTGCAGGAAACAAAATTTAATAGAAAATACCATTTAAATACCATTTTAAAAAAAACTTAATTAATAACTAGATATATTTTTTTCAATTTACATACAAAATATACGGTTACCATTTTTTTTTATCATTTTAAACAAAACAATTTACAATATACAAGAAATGATTTATTCTATGTAGTTTTTCTTTATTGAAGAGACAAAAAAAAAATAAAAACAAAGAATAAAGAATAAGAGAACCTTTCAATTTTATCTCAGGGAAATAAAATACTGAAAAGTTCTAGTTTCAAGAAAAATTTGGATTCTTCGTCAAGATTTTAGAAAAGGGATCAAGGGAAATTGGATAAAAAGTTTGTTAGTCTTATGTCAAATAGGATACTATTGTTTGTCTTTTGTGAGTAAGTCAGTGTAAATTTCTTCGTAAGATGTTCCAAAATCGTAAACATTTGGACGATCCGGAGCATTTCCTGGCAGTTTGACTTTATCTCCAGTTCCAAAGGATTGAACGTTGAAACCTTTTTTACTAAACAGAATACATATATTAGAAAATATAATCAGGTACTTAATTCTAAGTAACCTTTCGAATAAGAACAAAATGTAGAATTTAGCAATATTACCTAAGAAAAGCATGTGCTTCCATACTTCTGTTCATATTACTTGAACAAATAACTGCAATGCTGATTGAATTAGACGCAGGCATTTTTTGAAACTTCCAATCAAAAATAAAAATAAAAAAAATCACGTTTTCAAGCTAAAAAACTATTATGCTCTCCAACTGTTCAATGGGATATTCTACTCAAAGTAAAATGTCGACTTTTTGCCAGATTTTCTGAAGCCTGTGACATACGGAAATACGATTATAAAAAGAAAAAAATCCACCGTCACGAACGTCCTTTAATATACAATTATTTTTATCTTGACCACCCAGCAGATGCGAAAAAAGATCTTCCTTCTACTCCAACTGCAGGCGTTGACGGAAGGGACTTTTTTAAATAATCGTCTGCGCATCTTACTGCGCATGTCATTGATTTGCGTTGCGCGAAAAACAAGCGGGAAATTTGAATTGTACATTATAATTTTTTATATTAAAATATTTAACACATGATCATAATTAATTTTGCCAAGTTAATAACATAATTATTTCTTTATTTTATTCTTTTCTAACAAAAAATTAATAAACAAATTTATTACGCATACAAAGTTGGTAAATTTTTACTCCATAAGCTAACGCCATCTAAAATTATATAGATCCCTATTTTATCTAGTGCAAAACAAATTAATAATAATTTTAAAAATTACTTTAAAATCTAATTATTGTTTCTTTATATGGGAAATAAAAAATTGATTAATTTTTAATTATGAGGTTGTCTTTCGGAAACAATAAAAATCTGGATTCAAATAAAAAGATTATTTTTAAAATTGTGTATTCACTACTAATTTATGGAATTAATTATTATTATTATATTAAAAATATAATTAATTATTGTTAACTCTATTTTTTAAATATTAAGATATTATTTTGTTTGTATTTTTTAAAGTTAATTTAAAATTGACAATTAATACATTAAGCACGTGCGCGTACAGAAAAAATTACTGATTAATAATATTCATGAAAAAGGAAAAAAAAACTTTTCCTAATGTGAAAGTGCGTTTGTATACTTTTATATAAAACTCTTTAAATCTACAAACTTTATACGCACATATGAAAATCTCATACGGACATCTGTTCAGTCAATTATAACGCGGATGTTTTTCTAGTTTTTTTTATTATATCCTCATCGCAATGTTTTTATTTACTTCGTAATAACTTTGAATCTTTGGAGATAGTATATGTGCGTTAAAAAAGTATAATTAAAATAATAAAAGTAATTTCATTTTCCCTTAAAAGTTGCATTGTATTAATAATAATTATTATTATTATATTATTACTATTATTAATATTATTATTATTAATAACAATAATAATAATAATAGTAATAATAATAATAGTAATAATAATAATAGTAATAATAATAGTAATAAATAGATTTTTTAATATAAATCATTTTATACTATTGTACAAAATTATTATCTTCATTTTTATTTTATTTCCTTATCATCAATTATTATTTTCTCTTCTCAACATATTTTTGAAAAGAGATTAAATATAGATAAAGTTCAGTTTCATATCTGACACGAACTGGAAAAAGGAAGAAGAGTTATATTTCGCAGGTGTCAGTCACGAAACGAAAGTTCCATGAATGTTCTAAAAGGAAGTCATAATAAAAAACACAAATTTTATTGTGTTATTCGAAAATGTAGCCCCATAATCGAGAATTTCAACCTCAAAATCGAGAATGTTGCAAAATCTTGACCCCAAATTTTGAAAAATTTGAAAATCACGATCCCAGAGTCGAAAATTTTGCAAAATCTCGTAAATCTCAAAAATCTAGTAAATTTCAAAAATCTCGAAAATTTCAAACATCTCGTAAATCTCAAAAATCTTGAAAATTACAAAAATCTCGAAATTTGTAATAATATAGTTTCTGCACAATCTTCATTGTTTTATTTGTCTTCGCGTACGAGTGTTTTTAGTAACTAATAAATTATTAATAACAAGCACTCTTTTAGTACGTAAGCATATATAGATATATGTATATATATAAATTCAACGCGCGCGTATAAAAGATTTGTAAAATATCTGATTGTTTTCATGCTGAGCTGGAAACGTGTTAAGTTTGCAGTTACTAAAAACCATTTATGTCATCATCATCGTCGTCAGAGTCACAAACGTGGAGATTCCTCCGTAAATCCTTCATCATCAAGATGTGATGATATCTTGAATTTATAGGAGGATGTGAAAATGAAGGCTCACGCATTGTCATTAGAATTAGTAATTAGAGTTTACTGACTCATCTTGCGAGCATCTCTCTTTATCAGTCAGAATATGATATATGTAGAATAAAGGATCTATAGGTAATTTAAGTGTTTGTAATTCGTGACACGATTTGTCCTCGGTCGGAATGTTGGAACTTGTTCAGGTCGACATTGAGAGTGCGCGAAAGTGAATCTTAAAGGTCGCAAGAGTTCCAAACCAAATTGCTTCACGTGAAAGATTATAAGCAATTACTTATAGTCAGTTAATTTGAAGATTTAAATCTCCAGATCTACATTTTTAAAATAGATGGAAAGCAACTAATTACACAGGTCAAGTGAAATTGCACATTTTTTGTTCGCATCCAATTTCAAAAGGTCGTATACATTATAACACTAAATACTCTCTATATAGAGAGTTTAGTAACTGTTTTCAATTTCAAAATAAATGCAATAAATGTTTATATAAATAAAAGTTTGCACACTAACTATAACTATAACTATAACTATAACTATAACTATAATATGTCTGGAAATAACTAAATGTCCATGAAAAACAAATAAATGACCATGAAAAACGAATAAATGACCATGAAAAACGAATAAATGACCATGAAAAACAAATTAATGTCCATGAAAAACAAATGGATGCCCAAACAAATTAATGATGATTAAAAATTAACTAATGAATATAAAAACAAATTAAGAGAGTTTATAAACACATAAAATCTTAAACAAACTATGTCATTGATCAGAATTAGAAATATTGTATAATTTATTTTAAATGTTTTAAGTAGGTTTTTGTGCAAGAAAACCATTTTGTATAAAATGTGTGTGAAAACATTTAAATGTTTTTGTAATGTACTCCATTACAGGCAAATGACAGCAAATTATGACATTTTTTGTTTTTCGAAATAAAACAATAGGTATTCCATTCCGGGATTTTTATGTTAGACTGATAGTGAATTCCTCGAAAACTCAGGAATTAGTAGATGCAATCTCAATTGATTTATAGGAATTTCCTTTATCAAATTGATCTCGAACTACTGTTGTATTGTTAGTCACACATTTTGCACAAATTTTAATCCTAATCAAAGAAAATGTCAACTGTGGACTTTTCAGTTATTCAAATTTATCTACTAATATGGCTTCATTTTAAAAAAACCAACTCAGCAGGTATCAAATTGTGTTTGAGATTGAATTAGTTTTATTTTCCTTTTCATTAATTTTGTCAATAAATTCATGTAAAATTGCTTTATGAAAAAAATTAATTAAAATTAAATTTGACGATGATTGTGACCCAAGGAAATATTGAATGAAATTGCAGTTTTTGTGGTTTTTAGTGTAAGATATATATATACATATATACATATATCTTATATATATATATATATATATATATATATAATATATATATATATCTTTATTTTATTATCTTGTAAGATTAA
>WNHD01004883.1:0-11678 GCA_011057455.1 Ganaspis sp. Gsp50 | reverse complement strand
TATTGGTTGGACAACTGCATTATGTTATATTTATTTATTTATGAATGTGCAATATACGTTGAATATGTTTGTAAGTTCTTTTTATTTATTTTTGTATTTGAATTCTTTTCATTTCATGTAAATAACCTCATATTTTTAATTTTTAGAAAGATGTGATAATATGATTATTTTAATGTATTGTCCTGAGGAAGCCTACATGTATGTATGTATGGCAAAACGTTGACGCTTTTTAATAAATTGACGATGCTTCTAGCAATTTTATCTTTTTATTAAAGAATTATTTTGCTTTGGTCTGGAGGTTACGTTACTTTTGACTATTTTGATGCTATTTCCCAGATGTTAAAAAAGAAACTATTGAATAAATTAGTTATTTAGATGAGAGTTTAAAGAACCCGATTTCGGTACACATTTTTGTCCATCATCAGAGATCAAATTCCAAGTAACATTCGATAAATTAAATCACCTAAAACACATTTAATGGCTGACAGATACTGCGTACATACTTCATCAATAATTTTACAAACTAAACTATAAGTTCTGAAATCAGAGCTTGAAGGTAAGTAGAATACATTGACCATTTCTTAGGTCCATGCATTGACCACATATAATTGAGAATCACGTGTGAATTTAATAAAAACATGTTCAATCGTAGATACACATGTGCAAATAGCAGTCGAAATAGCGTGAAAATGGAAGACGGAAATTGTCAAACCAATAAGATTATTCATTCTATTGTGGAAAATATTTCTATTGGTTCGACGCTTTGTGATTTCTCCTATTATGTTGCCATGAGATGATAAAACATTAAAACGTGTTATGGCGTAAAGTATTATGATTTAGTTTCTTTGACATTCTAAACTCACTTAATCCTGCGTAGCCCAACTCTGAATATGTATCGTTCACGGTGCAGCCACATGTGAAAATAAAAGTCTTAAGACTTGATAAATTCACAATTTGATTTAAATAGAATTAGAACGCATTAATGTTACGTGTCGCTAGAAAAAAGATTCTCATTGGTCCAAATCAATTCCACAATTCCATTATTCTAAAGCATGAGACTGTACCCTGAATATGAATCGCTGACTGACTCTGCAGCGTCTTAAACTTTTAAGACGCTCTATGACGTAGCCTGCTACGAGATTTTATATACAGGATAAGTAAATTTTATTTAATACACACTTAAATATAATGGCTATAACTTAATAATAATTAAATTATTTTAAAACTTAAAAAAAACATCCAAATTTATTTAATTTTTAATAATTGGGGATATAAATTTCTTCCTTAATTGTGTTTTAATGATAAACAAATTATTTATAATTCTAAGATTTATATAAGAATACATTTCATCTGCGTAAGTCCCTTTTTATAAATATCTAATAGATTACAAGATAAAATATAACGATTACAAGGCTTCCTTATGAGGAAGCAAGATTAATAAACTTTTACTTTCTTTTTTGTAACTGCGTCCGTTACAAGACTAGAAGTCAGACTTCAGGATGCTGTGCATCCAAATAAAAATTCAGTAACTTGTGACATCTTTCATTTGAGTTTGTATATTATTGTTTAATTTCACTTCATAATTTCTATCTTGATTGATAAATTGAATTCTGCTTGTTTTCTCTTTGGGGTTACGTCACCCAGACAATACCAATTTCATTCATTATTTTTTATCTCCACTGTCAACTTGTCAAACGGATAAATTATAGCTATTAAATAAATTGGGAACTAATTATTATATAACTTTGCACGCACGAGCACCGATCAACGACGGAGAGATTTTCGAAAGACAGTCTGTAAAATCATCTTGACAAGGAACTTTAGAAGTTCTCACTTTACAACTTCGAGGCAACTTGTGATAAGTTAAACAAATCCAAGTTCGTATTATGATAATTAAGGCATCGGTGAAAAAAAAGGTTGGTAATATCTAGAGTGTAATCTAGGTACTCTTAGATTTATAAGGTGCAACAGATCAGGGCAGTCAATATAATAATCTAATAATTTGAAAATAAAAAGAGATTGGTTCAGGAAACGTCTCTCTGCTAATGTCAAAAACTCGAATTCAACGTAAAGTTTAATATAATCAGAACCCCGTTGGGGTAAGAATGAGTTTTACGAAAAACAAGCAATTTTAACAATCTTTTCTGGATCTTCTCTAGAGCATTTATATATTTATCAAACACGGGGTTCCAGACAATTGTTGAGTAATTAAATCTAGAAAGAACAAGTGCATTAAAAAGCAAAATTAAAGTGTGGATATTAATAAAGTGCTTAGAGTTTCGAATTAAACATCCAAGAGCTTTAGAAGCGCTAACTTGAACCATTTGTAAATGCAAATTTAAAGTAAGCTTAGAATCGAAGCTGACGCCCAGATCATTTGCGTTTTTCCTTCTAGTTAAATGTTCATCGTTGAGAGTATAGTCGTAAATAAATGGAAAATTTTTTCTTGTATGTGTAACGATGTAACATTTTTTAAGATTAACTGTAAGCTTATTGCACATACACCATTCTTCAAATTTAATTAAATTCTCTTGAAGATACAATGCGTCAATGATGAATCTTATACGCCAACAACTCTTGAGGTCGTCAACGTAGAGGGATTTGAAAACAGGAAAAGCCGTAGTTACATTATTAATAAAAATATTAAAGAGGAATAAGTCAAGAACAGATTCCTGGGGTACTCCAGATGTGGGAATAAAAAAGAAAGAAGAGTTGCCATTGTACTGTACTGTGTTAGGTCTTCCTATCAGGTACGATTTTAAGAGTGAAAATAAATCAGGGAGCAAGCTTAACATTTCCAGTTTAGTAAATAAAATATTATAATATTTTATTATCATATATGATTCACATTGTCGAAAGCCTTTGAGAAATCCGTGTACACAACATCAAGATGATCACCGCTGTCAATTGCATCGTTAATGTGTTGAGTGGTATTTACTAAATTTGTTACAGTTGACCGATTTTTAACACAACCATGTTGTTGAGTGGCAATGACGGACGATATGTTAAAAGATAAATGCCTTATCACGGATCTCTCAAAAATCTTAGCAAAGTTTGAAATTATTGAGATCGGCCTTTAGCTTGAAATGTCAGCTTTATCACCCGATTTATAACCCGGAACAACTCTGGTAATTTTCCAGGAATCAGGAAAATGCCCATTGACCAACATTTTATTAAACAAAAAGCATAGTGGTTGAGCTAATATAGTAGATTAATTTTTAAGAAAAAAACTTGGAATCCCGTCGATTCCTGCCATAAATTTAGTGTTCAAAGATCCGTACTTAGGCGTTTTAGATTTCGATTTTAGGGCTGTTTTGAAAGAATTTAAGCAAATAAAACAATTTTAAATTTAAAGAAATAATCCGGAGATTAACTATCTTTAAACTCGGATACAGTTAGTATTTGAGTAAACTAATAGTTCGTAAAATGATGTTATTCAAATACTTATGAATAAAATTGTAGTCACTAGACACTGAAGGAAGTGTATCCTGAAGTTTAGTTATCCGCATAATGAAACGAAAAGAAGAAGCCTGCATAATTTTATGTACTTGACGCGCAAGAATGAATCCACTCGGTGCTTGAACGTTTCCTTTACAGTTCAGTAAACCGAAAACTAGACGGGGGAGATTTTAAGCAGCAGTCATAGTGAATACGGATTTATTATTCAAGAGTTAGCAGCTCGATACATTTGCGATATAGTGAACTTTAAAGAGCTACACTTTGTTACAGAAATTATTTTTCTAAATTAATATTAATTAAATGAAGTACTGTAATTAAATTTTACTTATTTTATAATTATTTTTATATAAACTTTATAATTTTAGTTAGAGAATTTACAATCAAGAATTTGCAGAAACTCTAAACAGTGTAGTTATGTTGGATTTTCTCAATTGTCTTTTTATTCATACAAGCTTCTTTTTCCATTTTAAGTAAAGTTATTATATAAAAGAAAGGGCAAAAACAGACCTTTATGACCCTGTATAACTTGCTTGTGCACAAATTAACAATCAAAGAAGAAAACTGTTTTATTCGGACCAAGTTGTAAATTTCCTCAGTTTGCCAAATGCAAAATTAATCCGCACAAAAACTTGATACGCCGAGTAGGTTCTTTGTCTAGCATTTAGGTTTTATGCTTGAATCAGAGATACGTAGACAAATTTGAACATGTACTAGAATATTTCTTCAAATAATTTACATTGATACACTTGGTTAAGTAGTTTGCACAATCGTGTCTGAATTCGAAATGCCTCATGAAGCGCTCTTCGCAAGGCCGCAAATTTTGCTTCAAGTCAAAAAAAAAAAGGTTAAGAGTAGGAAAAAGGTACATCTCTGATGAAGAATTGTTCGGGACCAGACCAACAAAATGTTTAGAGAGTTCTTCTAATAAGGGCTAGGTTGGGTTTTTCCTGATCACATAAATCTAGGAGGTCATCAGAATAACAGATTCTTATAATTACTTTATGAAACAGTATAACTCGCCGTGAATGCTATAAATTATGCCAAAACGACTTGTATTGAAAACATTAGTAGCAGAAATTTCCCAAGAATTGACGTTAAAAATTTTAAATAGTTGTAATAAATTTTCAGAAAAAGACGTTAAATGATTTCGACACATTTAGTTAAAAAAAATATATTAAATAAACAATTTCTGATTGAGTGTGCGGCACGCAACAAACTAATATTGTTGAAATAAAAATTGAAAAGACTGCAGTTATAAGTATTTCCAATTCTTCGTTTTACTTTTTTATTTTTTCAACTTTACCGACATTTTGACGATATTACTCGGTCCTGAAGATTTTTTTTAAGACAAGATTATAAAAGAAAATGTCATTCTGCATCGAATGATCGATTATTGAATTAAATTTAGTGAAGAATGACAAAGCTGTGTGAATATTAATATTTTAGACATTTTTTCTGAATTTGTAAATACGTAAGGGACGTAGAATTTACATCAGGGCTCGTCACGAGGCATGCAAATTTCAAATGTCAAAATGCATCGTCGTTGACTTCCAAGTTGCATTCCCTAAATTGAGCGATGTAAAGCTCGGAGGAGGTTCCATATAATAATTATTTATTGATATTTGACCATTTTTTACTTTTCATTATTTCTTCAAAAAACCTGTTAGTAATTTCAAGGATTCTTGTCGGACCTCAGATTCTAAAACTTACGCGAAATGGAAAATTTCCGGGTAAGTCGAATGCATTGGAAATACGAAAATGAAAGAGTTTTATGTAATTGTGTGAGAAGTTCCTTGTAAAGAACAAGAGCTCAGTTTATGTTAAAGTTGAACACGAATTTCTAAATTCATAGGAAAAAATAAGCTGCAACATGTCTATAAAAATCTATTTCCTGTACTCACGGTTGGAATTATATCAAAAAATTTAGGCCATTTAAGTGATAAACAAGGTAAACGCTTCCATGAGAGAATAATAGTTGTTAAAAATCGTTTCCAAGGGAAGCGCTCCATCAACATGCAACCCTCTACCTAATTTTTTTTTTTTTAATTATCGTCTGACTCATTTTTTCCTAGAACTGATTTGTTTCATGCTGCTGTATATTGCAAAACTGTTAAAAAATTGAATAATAATTCCTCAGTTATAATGACAGAAACTATTATTTTCATGCCTCGTAACGAGCCCTGATGCAAATTCCACGTCCCTTACGTATTTGCAAATTGAGAAAGAAATTTCTAAAATATTAATATTCACACAGCTTTGTAATTTTTCATTAAATTTAATCAAAAAATAGCCCATTCGACGCAGAATTAAGTTTTCTTTTATAATTTTGTATTGAAAAAAATCTTTCGGAACGAATAATAGTTTCAAAACGTCGGTAAAGTTGAAAAAATAAAAGAAAATCAAGAATTGCAAATACTTTCAACTGCACTATCTTCAATTATTATTTCAACAATATTAGTTATACAGGGTCAAAAAGGTATATTTTTTCCCTTTCAAACTAAAAAAGAAAATTATAAATCGGATAAAGATTAGAGGATTTATGACTATTTCTTCACATAAAAACACCTGAAAACGATTCTTTGTCCCTAAAATGAGATTTTGGGGGTGTATGGGAAATTTCTCCTACATAATTTTTCTTAGTTTTATTAGACCTACAACTTGTGCTAGGTCTCCATAAAAGTGTCAGATCACTGTTATACAGTGTTATTGTTAGTAACAATTATATCTGTTTAAATAAATTGATTTACATTCAATTTACTATTTCGAAACATTACACAGGCCGACCAAATTTAATCAACTGCATGTTGCCTAAAATATTACAGCCAATTCTTACAGGATTTTGTCTATAGAATCCGAATTTGATCATGAAAATGTTGGATTGGCTCTAGGTTTCAAGCAATTTAGGTTTAAATATGTAAATAAACACCCAAAAAAAAAAGTTGTAGTATTGTACATTTTAACCCTTTAATGTTCAAGGGGACATACACTGTCCCATTAAAGTATTCAAATCAACATTACTTTTGATCATGTAAATTAATTTAAGTAAAAATATGTATCTTGGGGTTTTTAAAGGCGCCGCATGCAAATCTGGAATGAAAATTTTAAAATTCAAGATGGCGAATCCAAAGTGGCCTACAATTTTTTTAAATTTACATGTTTATGAAACATTTATCTAGACTGAGAATCTCAAACACAAAATTATAAATCCTTGGAGATTTTAAAAAATGATATATACGTCGATGATCTCATTACTGGTACTGAAACAGTTCAACAACGAAAGTACGAATAGTATTTGATGGTTCAGCGAAATCAGATTCTGGACTTTCTTTGAACGACACTTTGATGGAAGGACGCACAATTCAAAAGGACATTTTTTCACATTTAATAAAATTTAGATTTCATTACTATGTACTGACAGGCGACATCGAAAAACAACTGAGAAAATCCATGAAATTTACCATCTGCATCTAAATGTCATAAACCATTTTTTATCAATTTTTGTAAGGTTAACAAATTTTGAACTTCAGGTCAGATTTTAACGATTGAAAAGAGTAGGTCTACCGATGAAAACACAATTTTCTTTAAAGTAATAATTGTGGCTTAAATGGTCGGGTAAAGACGTCTTTATCTTACCGTTATTGGGTTGATAAAACTTCCGTTGACTTGCCCTAATCAGTTAATTAAATTCTATTTAATTGTGACTTTATTTACTGGGTAAGTATATTTTTATCTTTTCTTTGCTGGATGGGTAAATGACATAGGGTGAAGGCACCAGTGGTGGATCAACTGCGAGAAAAATAGTCTCCTGTGCTCATGCGTTTGTAAATAAATAAATTGCAAGTGTCGGTAATTGTTAAGGGAGGCATACAGACTATTATTACACATTAAAAAAAAATTTAAGTTCAAACCGAACGAAGCAGTTTATTAATTACAAATGTGGTGACTAAAAACAAGTGTTTTCCTTATCATGTTTGTTAAGAACATACCTTTGATTTAAAAGCTTTGGAGATATTTTAGAACAATTTTTTTTATTCTTTTCTTACACGAGGCAATTCGTTGGATCCCTATAGTGGCCGAAAAGCATTGTTTACATCTACAAGTAACCTACATACATAGTTATTGGATGATCCACGACTAGAACCAAGAAAGTGACATGAACCTAGTGGTGGATCAGTTCCAGGGTTGCGCAGTTGTGCGCAAATCAGATTTTTCTTTTTGAGATTATAGGTAATTTACGTTTCAATAAATTACATATATTACCTCCTATTATAGGAAAATGCATTGTTTTTAAAAAGGGGATAATTTATTTAAAAGATACGTGTGAACCAACTTAAAGTATGTTAATTTCCCATCCCTGCTAATGAGATTGTAAACATCGATTTCAGTTACGTCAATAATGTTTAGGTCGATTGCTAATCGATTATCGTTTTTTAAATACTATAAAGGTTAAAATATAATTGGTGACAAAAATGGTGAGTGCCTCTAGTGTGAAGAAAAAGAAAAATATATCAACCGGTAAGTAAGAAGGTGTTATTTTTATTGTACTTTTACGATTCCCTCGATTTTTGATTAACCTTCTTTGTATGTAGCAATTTGTCTAGTTTGTGAATGAGGGAATTAGTGGAATAGAATTTAGATAATAATTGGTCCCAGTCAAACATACCTATTTTCAGATAATTGTATTCCACTAGTCATTCATTCCTCTGCAACTTCACTTCAAACAACTTCAAAACATAACCTCAATTCCGCAAATTATAATGTTATTGTAAATCACCCTGTTTTCAAATGTAAATTATAATTTGACAGTTTGAGAAATTTGTTGATTTTTTATGCAAATAATTCAGGAGCTCACTAGAAATAAATTAATAGTATTATTATTGTTATATTAGTCGATAACTAGGAAAGACCGTCATTAACACGAAAAAAGAGTTAATTTTAAAATTCTGTCAACAGGTCTCAAAGTAGAATTAGAAATACATTTTTCTAACCTCATTCTCTGACATTACAATAATAAAAATACTTTATAGAGTGAATTTTTGTATAATTATTGTTAATTTTTTCCAAACAGACAATAGAAGATATTCGAAAGAAGCATTAGAATCTGCTTTGTCTTCAGTAAAAGAAAAAAAATGTACAATAAGAGCAGCATCTAAAATATATGGAGTACCTTTCACTACAATATACAGACTACAAGGAGAGTCAAATCCACATAAAACTTTTGGACCATCGCCTGTTTTAACTGTTGACGAAGAAAAGGAGCTAGTAAGGTACATATTAATTAAAATTATTATTATATCAAGTTTACTTGATAAGTGTGATTTTTAAGGTTAGCCAAAGCTGTCGGGCAACTTTGCTACTAGTAAGTAAGTAAAGAGCAGCTCAGTACAAAACCTTGACTAAAACCAATAGAAAATAAGGTGATTTTACTTAAAATAAACATTATTCATAATAATTCAAATAAGTCAGTTGATAAAAGAACAAAATACAAATGCAGTGGTCAGGAACTATAATTATATTCAGTTATCGTTTTCTATAAAAATCCTGTATAAATAATATATAAAATCGCATTTTTTGTAGAATCTATAAAAAGTCATCGCCCGTTTACACCAACAATATTTTAAAATAGCAAAAATTGACTGAAAAATAGCTTTCTAAAAAATAAATAAAAATTCTTCTTCTGTAGATGGATTGAAGAATGTTTGCGGCGAGGCTTTCCTGTAACAAGAAGCGAACTCCAGGTCAGCGTTAAGGAATTTATCCAAAAAAACCCAACCCCAAGAGTTAATCCTTTTACGAATGACACTCCAGGCAAAAAATGGTTCAATAGTTTTATGAAACGCCATCCAAATTTAGTAATTCGGAAATCAGAGGGAGTAACTAATGCCAGTGCGTGTGTATCTGAAAAAGATATCAGAGGTTGGTTCGCTAAAGTTTCGGATCTTTTGGAAGAAGAAAAAGTTCTCGAAATTCTCCATTTCCCGGAAAGAATTTTTAACACTGACGAGTCTGGTTTTGACTTATGCCCATCAAAAAATAAAGTCATTGCTATTGCTGGTACCAAAAACGTTTATAATGTTGAGCGAGGTAATGCCAAATGCAAAATAAGTACTCTGTGCACATTTTCTGCCTCTGGTGAAATTCTTCCTTCTATGCTGATTTATCCTTTCCAAAGAATCCCGGGTGACATAATGGAAAAAGTTCCTAAAGATTGGAGTGTAGGTCGCAGTGAAAGCGGGTGGATGACAACTGAATGTTTCTATGAATATGTGGGCAATGTATTCAACAATTATCTTATGCAGAATAATATCCGTCGACCAGTTATTCTTTTTCTTGACGGACATAAGAGCCATTTATCGTATGAACTTACATCATTATGCAAAGACTTAGAAATCATTCTTATCGCTCTCTACCCGAACTCGACTCGAATCTTGCAACCGGCCGACGTCTCTTGCTTTAAGCCTATCAAAAATCAATGGAAGTTATCTGTTATAAAGTGGCAAACTCAACATCCACTAAAGGAATTAAGAAAAGTAGATTTTGCACCTGTCTTTGACGATTGTCTAAAAAGTTTGAAAAACATGCGACCTTCAATAATCAATGGATTTCGAGCTACTGGATTATTTCCATGGAACCCAGACGCAATTGATTACAGCAAGTGTCTTTCAAGTGGCATTCAAACCTCAGAACAATCGGAAATTGATAACTCAACATCGATCAAATATGATGATTTCAACAACATAGTCGGAAAAGATAGAATTAAAGTGTTTAATGAAATTAGAAGCGGTAAAAATACAACAGAACAAAATGAAGATTTCTTGGCTTTATTCCACTTGTGGAACATGTATAGAGTATGCAATAAGGAACCATCAAGATCGAATGAAAACATTGCGAATGAAACACTTGAATCAATCCAAAACTCTGAGAAACAACCGTCACAATCCAATGGGGATTTCACAAAGGAACCTTCAAACCTAGAGGAAAGTCCAAACATACAACCATGTGAATTAAATGAGATCTCTGACAGAGAATCAACGGAACCGGTAGAATTTTCAAACAATGAACTATCAGAAGCAAATGGAATTTCTCATAGAGAATTATTAGAACCTGAACAAACCTTAAACCAAAATTTATTGGAATTAAATGAAAGTTCTAACATAGAGTTGTCAGAACCATTAGAAACCTCAGGAACACCTGAACATACGAATCATCCATCGACTAGTAATGATAATGCGAACACGCTAAGCGAAATACTTTACTGGCCAAAGTCACCAAAAAGAAAAGGTGTTAAAAGAACCGAAAAATTACCCTACGTCTTAACATCACAAGCCTGGAGGAATATCGTGAAGACAAAAATAGATCTTAAAGAAGAAAATGAAAGACAAAAACTCAAAAGAAAAATAGACAGAGAAATAAAAAAGGAAAAGATAGAAGAGGAAAAACAAACTCAAGCGAAGAAGCCACGAAGAGGAAGACCACCTGGCAGCAAGAACCGGTAGATTTAATCAAAGGATAATCAAGAATAATCAAATTTGTTAAGTTTTTATGTTTAATTTATTTCATAATTTGTGATTTGAAATTTATTCTTTGGCTACTTTCTTCTTTTCCCTTTTATATACATATATTTCTTAAATTTAAATAATTATTTAAGTTTTACTGTATTTAAGATTCTGTACATTTTGTACATCACGGCCTGGTCTGTCCATTACATAAATTAATTTTTAAAAAAAGTTCCATAATAATTTAATTGTTAGTTTTGTTTAATTAAAAATTTTGTTCAATTATAATTTCATCACGAATTTTCATAAAGTAAATACAAATTTTAAATCTACTTATTTGTATATCTTTTTAAATTTAATTTTCATCGAAAATTGATAATAAATTTAAATTTCATTTTTCCTGCGTAGAAATTATTAATAAATTAAATGTCGTCGAAAATTGTTGGAAAAAATTCAGATTTTCGTTATGTTTAATTAAAATTTCCTTGAATCAAAGTTTCTTCGAAAATTGTTAATGTAAATACAAATTTTAATTTTGTTTTATTAAAAATAAATATAAATATATTTAAATAAATAATTAAATTAATTGTAAAATACTCGATTTCAATAAATATCAGTTATCTTTGAAACTAGAACTTTATAAGTTGTTATTTATTTATAATAACAAGAATGTTAATGAAAATAAGAGTAATTGACATTCAATTATATTCTATAATGTAATAA
>WNHD01004882.1:0-10753 GCA_011057455.1 Ganaspis sp. Gsp50 | reverse complement strand
ATTGAACTCAATGCATTGATGAATTTATTCTTACCTTGCAGGAAATATCCTCAAACATTACTCGAACAATTAGCACATTTTCACTATTTTCACAATAATAACTGACAATATTATATTATAAAACACAGCCAACGGTTTGTGTCGCATGTGTCGTTTGTGTACAATCACAAAGTGTACAATATTAGTGCAGTGCTGCGCATGCGCAACACGAACGTTCAGAACTTAGTGTTTACGCATCCCTATACTTACTTTTTACACTTTCTTATCCTTACACTTACTTTTTTCTTATTCCAACAGATTCCTGCAAACTTCCACAGTTTCTCGCAAAGTCACACGCTTAATCAACAAAATGATTTTTGAAATGACGAAATCGCACAAGACGCGTAACTTGGCGAAGTAATGCATAGACCGACTTTAACCAATCTTCCAACCAACGTTCAAAATTGCGTTTACAAAGAGTTTGACGAAATTCGTACGGATAATTACGTTGATTCCCTGAGTGAAAAGCCGCTCGGAATGATATTTAGAGAAAAAAGTTATTAGACTTTTTTGTTGTACTCGAGTAGCACAAATTAGCACAAATAAGTAACTTTGAATATTTTGATTTTTGTAAAAATTGAATTTAAATAATTTTGTAAATGTTGTTCATTTTAAATGGAATGATATTTAGAGAAAAAAGTTGTTCGACTTTTTTGTTGTTCTCGAGTAGCACAAATTAGCAAAAATTAGTAACTGAATATTTTGAATTTTGTGAAACATGAATTTGAATAATTTTGTAAATGTTGTTTATCTTGGGTGGAATGATATTTAGAGAAAAAAGTTGTTAGACTTTTTTGTTATTCTCGAGTAGCAGAAATTAGTAAATTTGAAAATTTTGAATTTTGTGAAACCTGAATTTGAATAATTTTTTAAATGTTGTTTATTTTGGGTGGAATGATATTTAGAGAAAAAAGTTATTAGATTTTTCTGTTGTTCTCAAGTAGCACAAAATAGCACAAATTAGTAACGTTGAAAATTTTGAATTTTTGGGGATTTTGGATTTTTTAAATTTTTTTATGTTCATTTTAGTGATTATGAAAAATTCGTTACGGCACATTTTTTAGTTTATTGTGTAGTACGTAGCACAATATTCTTTGTTCGATTTACATGAAAAGCCTGTTTTCGATTTAACGCATGGGATCCACGCGGCGCGTCCCATGGCCAATGGTTTGGGTATGACGCGAGAGCTGGTCCAAACATTCTTATGTTTCGAGGTAGATGCTCAAGGAAATGAAACTTTGGAACCATCCAATTTGGGTATAAGCGATTAAATATCGTAATAAATAATTCGATCATTCGAGTTAGCAAGTACGTTGTATCAACGTGAATCTCATAAGCAGAGCACACGTTCAGAATTTGCAGCATCCGCACATGACATAATATTCGCTCTAAAATGTCATTTTCTTCTGTAATCCATTCACTGATTAAGAAAGGCAAAGAATGAGCCAAACCTATCATTTGTGAAGCGCTTTGTTTTAATTTAGAATCTCGGGCAAGTTGTTCAATTTCAATTAATCCTGGCTTATTTACTTTAAAAAGATCAAAGGAAAAATGATTAACTCGTTCATTGAACTGTTCTAAGGTAAACAAATCTTTTTCGACAATATAATACCTAAGGAGAGCTCTTGTACGTACCTCTGTGACACCTTCTGAAAACAAATGCATTACATCTTGTGGTAGACACTGAGTTACGTCCAAAATTTCAGTTAAAGGAGATCGTGAATTAACCCCATACCGTTTTTTCCAAAAATCTTGTAAATTTTTTGAAATATTTGGTTCTGATATAATTTGCAAGTGTTCTTCATGAGATACTGAATTTCGTAGAACAAAGAAGTCTTCACGAAAATGCAATTTTATTTCATCTCTTCTTCCTAAACAAATTCGACAAGGTCGATTTGCTGAAACTGACTCTTTAAAACCACCTGATAATGCTGCAGCAGGCGTATCTGCAGCACAAAATAAAACTGATCCTTTAAAAGTTTTTTCTTCGCCATTCACTGTTAAAGTGATTCCTCGTGTTTTAAATACTTTTATTTCACTAATAAATGGTTGCAGTAATTTGTGTAGTCCATATTTTTTTAAAAGTTTGGCCTTTACTATTGCGAGTAATTGAACAGAATTTTGTGATGCCAAAGATTTTTCGTTGTTCCGAAAGAAATCATTTTCTGTATAATATGTTCCATCCAGCACTGTTCGTAGTACTCCATCTTGTTTTCGATTGTAACTATTGATATTTTTGCGAACTTCTTCGTTCATTAACAAATTTTCTAAATTCTCCAAGAATGGAACTATATATACTTTTTCATCGATTTCTACTAGTTTTGTGTCTTCTTGCCCTATTTTCTTCCATTTTAGAGATGTACCCAATTTAAATGGTTTTGCACAGACCATTTTAAATTTTTCAACCAGAACTTTGTCCAGATACCATTTTGAATGTATTGATTCAAATAATTTTGATGGAGCATAAGATTCGGAAAATAATCTCTCGATTTCATCGGCATTGACAAGATTTGTATTAGGATTCTTGAGTTCCTCAATGTGATGCTGCAAAAACAAAGAACATGGAAAGTTTTTTCGAACAAACAGCGTGTATAATCAGAAATCAGTTAGCCCAAGTGTCCATTTTCCAATTTTTAATTTCATCTTTTTATTATTTACAGGCTTCGCACTCCAGTATGACTTTAAAAAAAGGATCATGATGAGATTTAATCCATAGAAAAGTATTTTATTATTTAATTACAATAAAATAGAAAGTTTTAGTTTAACAGAAACATTTTGTTTGTTAATATAAAAATCTCTTTTTAAAGAAAAACATTTCACTTAAATTATTAAACTTGTGTTATAATGTATTTTAGATATTCAGCATTCAAAATTAAATACTTTATTTCTTTAAACTTTAAAGAATCATATCTTTCTAATAAGCAGTTTCGTTTCATATTATTAAATTGTTTTTACTTAACAAAATAATTATACATTTTAAACTTCTTTTTACTGTGACTATTAAAATACAACGATCTTTTAATGAGATGATTAACGCCATAAAGGCGTTTTTAAATTTTAAAAACTACGATTATCTTTTGACAAAAAAAATACACTTTCCCGTAAATTTGGTATACAATTTTTATAGATCGAAACTGTTTTATTTCCTCTTTTAATGTCGTTTCACAAATGTCTAAAAAATGATAACCTATAGTTCAAATAAAATAAAAAATAGAAGGCCCTTAAAACCCTCCAGAATTTCAAAAAAATTTATAAAACAAAATAATCGACAAAATAATTGTAGTTTTTACAAAATTTTGCAACTTTTTTTTTCCTACAAAATAATGTATGTAGTAAAAACAATTTTTAATTATATTCTTAATTTCTATTTTAATAATTGTTTAAACAAATAATTATTATTCTTCAGTAACTTTCTTTAAATCTAATCTAGAATGTTTAAAAAATTACTTTTATACTTATTAATTTTTGTTGTTGTCAAAGAAGCTGTAATTTATTAATTATAGAATTTTTTAAAGCATTATTTTTGTACCTAGTTATTAATTTATTAATTTTTGCATTTATGGTTATTCTATGAAGTGAAATTTGCAAAAATAAAAAAAAATTGTTCCTTTCACAACTTTCAGTAAAAATTAATAAGTAATACAAATTATTTTTTTTAAAATCTGAAATAAATACGAATTATTTATTGTTTATTTGTGGGTACCTACACCAAGAAATGCAAGTTTAAAAATTCAGAAAAAACTACAAGTATCCGCGTAAAATTTAAAAACAATTATTAGAGAAAAACAATGTTTTTTTAAACAATTCTTGCAACAGAAACTTAAAAATTATTTCTGGGCAAGATTTAAACACATTTATTCAAGGAAAACAATTTTTTGTTTCAAAATTCTTCAAACAGAAACTTAAAAATTGTTTTTAATACATGTTTTATTTTGTAAGGAAAAAATTATAAAATTTAGAAAAAAAAACTAGAATTATTTTGTTTTATAACTAATTCCACAAAAGTTGATAAACAATAATTTATTTAAACAGTTTTTAATGAAAAAATATACTGCTGAATTTTGTTTCTACTTCTGACTAGTATATAATAAAATACAATAAAAGGAAAAAACTTCAATTTTTTAGGTAAAATAAAAAAAAGTTATTAAGTATCAACAACAATTTGTTTAAATAATTTAATAAATTTTGGGGGAGCTTTTAGCGCCCTATAAAAAATTATACAATTTTTTATAATTAACTATAGAGTATCATTTTCTAGAAATTTGTTTAGAGAAATCAAAAAAGAGGATTAAACTATATATTGATCTGTCTTGAAAAGATAATGTTAAAGTTCGCAACGTTTTTTTTCGTTTCCAAAAAACGTAAATAAATTTTTTTTATTTATACATTATTCTAGTAATTATTAACAAACTTTTAAAAATTTAGAGCGAACAAAATTTTCTCAATTTGTAAATAAATGTTTTTAGAACTTACAAAAAGCAAAAATTTTGTTTTTTTATTTGAGGAAATGTTGCAAACTTCAGTATCATTTGAAAAGTACCTTTTAGTATCATCAAGCTAAAGAAGTAACCAAAAAGTCGCTTTGTTTAAAAAAATTAGCAAATAGTAGAAAATAGAAAAATGCAAAGCCTGTATTTATTCAAATGTTAATTTTAATACTTAATATTGACAAAAATAGAATTTTCTACATTTTTACTTTAAAAAAAATTATTTTATTTTTTTGATTAAAAACAAAAATAATAATAATACGCTTAGACTACTTAACTTATAACTTACTATGCTCGTTACTATGACTGGTCTATTTGAAATGGAGTTTCCTCAGTTTAAGAGGAAAATATTCTCCAAGTGAAAGAAATACTTTTGAATTTAGGGGATTCTACTAAGTTCGAGAGTTTTTTCGGTTTTATATCGTATTTAAGGGGATTTTTTCTGTGTTTGTTGTACTTAAAGTTCAAAATTTTAAACTTGCTCACGATTATGTGTGAACAATAAGTTTCCACTAAGTTTATTACTCCAGTGCTTATTTTTTTCAATGCAACTTGAGATGTTCTACAACTCTCTCGTATATCAATTAGGAATTGAGCTGCTTGCCAATTCATTTCTTCCGATGGTTCGATAACTGGATCTCTTTTATCTAAATTAACATTAAAGGATAATTAAATATAAAAGCTTAAACTAGAAAAACACACATAGAGAAAAGTAAAAAAAACAAATCCATTACTACTTTCTCAGTATTGATGAGAATGTAATAATAATAACATTACAGTAAATTTATCTAAGTATTATAATTAAACATTTTAATTCTCAAAATAAGTTTTTTTCAAATCTAATTAAACAATTTCTTATATAATTTTAACAGTTACACGCGCGAGGTTATAAATTTATAATATACATACTAAATTAACTAGTTTAGGAGACCAAGTTGCCTAAGACAGCCACCATTTACTTTTTTTTCAAGGCCAAAATTAAATATTTTTGGAACAATTTCTACAGTTTTTAACTTTAGAATTATTTAAAAGAGAGGTCAAAGAACAATACAGATGCACTGTTTTTTTTTAATAACTAAGTATATCATTTTTTGCAAAATATGGATGAAGGTCGTCTTAGGCAACTCTTCCCTAACTTTGTTATTCCTTATGAAAAAATCCAATAAAAGTACCTAGAATATTTTTGTATTTCTTTACAAGATGATAGAATCAATGATAGTTTATCCTGAAAATTATACTTTTATTAAAATAAGTTTTTAACTTTTCGTCAAATAATCATACAAAGCACCAACACATTTTAAAGTTACCTTTATGTAATGTATTACATACAACACTAGTATTATTAAAGCAATATATGATTTTTGGTAAATGCTGAAAATTAAAAATTGAGGTTTCTTTTTTATGAATTTTATTTTACAATTAGTGGGTAAATAGATTAATCATATTACTTCTTAAGACGAAAACAAATCTAACCTTTAATCTTAATGATTTTCTTGGGAAAATAAAAAGAATGATTTTAACTCTGCAAGTGGTACTTTATTAAAATAATTTTCCAATTTATTAAACAGTCGTATAACTGTTAAAGAGATTTGGAAAAAAAATATTTTGCATTACATTATATTATAGAAACGTAATTGTTTAACATTCAAATTAGTAATTAATTTCATGTAATAGTTGTATGTTTTACAATCTATTATATAAGTAATCTTCAAACAATTTCTTCTCACTATTTTGATCCTTAACAGGCTCAATCTGTAGAAACAGAAAGTTTAAAATTTATTTATAAGTACTATTATTTATTACTTTCATTTCATACAAACTTAAAAATTTTCTTTAAAAGCATTAGTTTAAAATGTTTTAAACTCTTTGCTTCCTTAAAGAAAACTATTTTTTGAAAATGTTACTGTTTTAGATATTTAAATTTCTATACTTCGTACTGTTTCTTACCATAGCATCATTTGCGCTCTCCAATTTATTGAATACTGTAATAATTTGGGGATATAATGTCATCAATGTATTAAGCTCCATCGTACATTGAGAAATTGTCAACAACTTATTTTCATTTTCGGTCGTAGATTGTGACTGCGAAACGTTTTGTATAGGACCCCATAAAATTAAACGAGTTGTAAAACCATCACTACATCTTTCTTCACAAAATGTAATTAAATTACTTTCTTGCAACAGATGTATGTTAAGATCAAAATTTGAAGTTGTGCAAATAATAAAATGACACAGTTCATCGCATAATTTTTTTGATTCATCGAATAAGTTTTTAGTAACAAAATAACTTGACATTAACAAGTTTTGTGATAACGTTGTCATCCGTTGCAAATCAAATATTGCGTTAATAGGATGAAGACTTAATGTTTCATTTAAAAGAATCTTCACATTATGATGCTCAGTTAAATCCAAATCATCGCGAAGAAATATTTTTGCTTCATTTTCATTCCAAATTTTCAAATGATAGACATAAAGAGCTTTAGGAGCGTTTAATGTCGTTGATACTACCATGATATATTTTGCCCCATGCTTAATCAAGAAGTCATTGAACTTTATTCCAAACAAGTTGTTCCAATTGTCTATTAGTAAAACATAGATTTTATTTGTTATGCACTTAAAACGAGAAGTTACCATTGATTCAATGTTTGAGTCATTTGGCTGAACCTTAATCACGACCTAAAAAATAAAAGATCAATGAAACTTTTTAAGAATATAAACACAACTTTACAATTAAAATATTTCCATAATAAGAATACTTCTACAATAATTTAAAGTTAAAGTTAAGGGTTCATCCTCTTATTATCAGATACATATTTCTGGAAATTGATACCCCAACCCCTTGCATGATATTTCTTCCATTGATTTTATTCAAAATTATAATGGAGTATGATATCGTCGATTGGGAGTAGAAAGACGCCAATTCAGGTTAGTATTGAGAAGCATACTTTCCCAAGTGGGATTTGAAAAACGTACAGTAATGTTCAACGATGCCTTCCTTCAGGGAAGGCACCAATTTTGGTGTGTTTTGCCCACTTTCTATGGTTTTCTTACTTCATTCAGTTAAGTTAATACTGACATGAAGTAAGAAAGTATTAGAATTAGGTGAAACATGTCAAACTGGTGCCTTCCCTCAAGGAACGCATCGTTGAACATTATTGTACCATCCCAGATTTCAAAGTTTTTTGGTTATTTTTGGTTAATAGAATTATTACGCAATGTGGTCAATGATAGTAATTCTGTTATAGAAATGAAAGTTAAAGCTCAAATTGTTAATTCTGCAACATATAGTTTTATTAATTTTGATATATAATCACCTTTTTGTCAATCTGAAAATATGCATAATACTTTGACATTTGAAATAGTACGTTTTTCAAATCTTGCTTGGGAAAGTATGTTTCTCAATACTAACCTGAATTGTCATCTTTCTGCTCTCAATCGACTATATTTTGTTTACCCCTCACCCTCCTCAAGTATACCACGTAATAATCTTCTATTAGTTTTTTGGTAATTCAAAAAAAACCAGACTGGGTGTATTATCTGTTTTTGGTATGGCTAATTTCAATTTTGAGGTTCATTCAACTCTATTATGTCAAGATTTTTAAATAATTTTAAAAAACCAAAACATTATGTTGAACTTGTTAGGGAATCTATAAAGAATAATTAAAGCTAATACCGATGCATGGAGAGTATAATATTATAATCCGACGTAAAAAGATTCCATGGAATGCTTCCAGAAGAGTTTCCATAAGAGTTTCCAGAAGAGTTTCAAGAAAATTTCCAGAAGAATTTACAGAAGAGTTTCCAGAAGAGTTTTCATAATGATTTTCAAAAAAGATTTCAGAAAATTTTCCAGAAGTGTTACCAAAAGAGTTTCCAGAAGAATTTTCAAGAAGATTATTCTAGAAACACTTCTGGAAACCTTCTGGATAATCTTGTGGAAACTCTTCGGGAAACTTATCTGTAAATTTTTCTGGATACTCTTCTGGAAACTCTTCTGGATATTGTTTTGGAAATTATTTTAGACACTCTTCTGGATATTGTTCTGGAAACTCTTCTGGAATTATTCCCTGAAATCTTTTCATGTGGAATTTAAGCAAAGAAAACTTACAATATACCTAGTATTTTCCGAGATATGAGTCAAGACGTCTCCGCATATATTATACTTAGATACCAGTCAAATCGTGGCTAATCATGAAAATGATATGGATTTTTAATACAATATGCGAAAACAAATTTTTATACACAGAGAATTAATAATTTTTTATGTTTTCTTTTCTTAAATTGAAAGTCTCTCCATACTTCACATCAGTATTAGTTTTCAGTTATCCCTACCTTTTTCATAGATTCTGTAACTATTCAAACTTATATTTTTTTTGAGATTACAGTAGTCCATAATTATGTGAACCCTTAGTTCATATTGAAACGACGACTGTCTTTAAACTACGATTTCTCCGCCAAAAATGAAGGTAGACAATATTTTAAAGAAGATTTAAAACGCTTAAATTTTCAAAGTATTGAGCCGTATTAGACGGCTCTCTCTATAGAAAGACCGTCGACTCGGCTGAATCACCGCGGGAATTCGACAGTGTAAGAGCTTGATATTTCAGCCCATTACTCAAGAACTACTTATTATTTTTTAAGTTTCTTTTACTTAAATTGAAGGGAAAGATATGACGATTATTTCTTTGAAGTGTCATGTATATTCATCAACTTTTCTGCCATAGGTAAAAAGTTGAAGGTGAAGTAAGAAATTTTCACAAATTTGAAAAATTACATGAAATTCCACAAGAGATATTTAAGAACCTTTTAAAGCTATTAAAATCTAATACGGCCTATTACTTTGAAAATTGTATGAGCTTTTAAAATGTTTTTTAAAAAATTGTCTACCTTCATTTCTGGCGGAGAAATCGCAGTTTAAAGACATTTTAATAGCGCTCGACGTAAGCGTTCGCATAATTATGGACCGTGCTGTATGTCAAAATCCAGACTTGATGAGGTTGAAAACTTAAGAGTCGGATGCAGGGATATCAAAAACATATAGGATGCCTTGTTTGGACAAATATTTTTTAGGGTATTTTTTTACTAACGATAATTCATCCACTTATTCAAATCAGTCTATATGTGAGACATTTTTTCTGTTTTGTCCAAAGTCAAAAAGTCAATATCTCGGATCAAAGTGAAACTAAGGTTAATTGTTCACTTATGTAGTAGAAATATTACCCCACAAATGATTTAAATTTTTTTCAAAAATTTACGAAGATACAGGGGTTGTAATTTTGGCAATTTTGTGTTACATCATCTTCAAGTTTAATTTATTGTACTTGTAACTAGTGTAGAAAAATTAAGATGCAAGCGATTCATATAGGTTTTTTGAAGCTCTTTCGATTGGTAGATGTTATTTTTCAATTTTTTGCATATTGGACCTTGATTTTGCAAAATTAAGAATAAATTTGCTGTTTTCACCAAAATGGATATTTTTGATTTTAAAATGAATATTTTTAACAGAAAGCTGAGGTTATTCCTATGAATATACCAAATTTCAGAATGCCCTTCTTTTTTGCTTTCGAGATATTCAATAATGAATAATGAAACTGTGTCTCGCGCGGCACAAATGATGCATCGGCAAGCAAATTGTGACGCGACTTACCGCGCGCCATTATATATCGTTTAATATCTCAACAAAGGGCATTCTGAAACTTGGTACTTTCATAGAAAGAAACCTCAGCCTACTATTAAAAATATTTATTTTAAAATAAAAAATATCCATTTTGGTAAAAGCTGCAAATTTATTATTAATTTTGCAAAATCCAGGTCAAATATGCAAAATTTAAAAAAATAAATCGTACCAATTGAAAGAACATCAAAAAATCTATAAGAATCTCTTGGACCTAAATTTTGTTTACACTATACGTCAAAATGATTTTATCACTCAGCGGATGATTAAAAGAAATAACAGAGTTCAACGATCACTCTGATTCAGGAAAATAAAAAATTACACAATTTTTTACGTTTCGGCAGCACTGCTGTCCTCTTCAGAAACTATAATTTATTAAATAAAAAAATTACCAAAAAAATGCTATTTTACAGTTTACAAAGTAGAAACAGAACTAAAATAAACATAAAAAATTTTTACCGAAAAAAATGAAGTTATAACATTAAAAATAAATCAAAAATGAAATTAAAATTGTTCAATGACATATTGCCAAAGATGTTTATCGCCGCAATTA
>WNHD01004881.1:7051-26207 GCA_011057455.1 Ganaspis sp. Gsp50 | reverse complement strand
AAAAAAAAAATTTCTATATTTTTAGGCCAAAATAATTCTAGATTTATTGTGATACCTTTTGTGGTGAAACATTTCACTGATCAAATATTGAGTACTCAATTAAAATGATTGAACAATTAGAAATAAACGACTTCTGGAAGTCGCTACAAAAACGCAAAATTCCTGGGATTGTGTATTCTTTTCTTTTTTTAAAAAGTGAGAGCTATTGCAGGAAGTTAATAGGTTAGTTCCTTGATGGAAAAGTATGTGCTTTGTGTTTTCTAAAAGCATGCATGTTGTTGGTAAAGTGGGATCAAAATGAAGTCTGCTTTTTATGAAACAGAGCAGCATAATTTTGAGCTTTTTTTAAATGCCTACTCGGGCTAAATTCATGGTTTATGCACATTGTTTTATAGAAATACATAGATATATCGAGAGCCACGTCGTTTTTAGCTCCTTATGCATAGGATAGTGGGTTCGCTTTTCTAAAAGCAAACAGCTATCTGTCTCTCATTAATATTTAGCCTTTACAGCATCAAATCAATTTTTAACAGCGAGTGTTTACTGCAAAACATAACCAGCGACAGAAAATATTTTTCTTTAATAACTGATGTCTTTTACTATCTCAATAAGATTTGTTTATTTTTTACATCTCCTTTGATCTCTCTTTTGACGTTTACTTTGGACTTTTGTACATTTTAGAGCATATTTTAATTTCTAAAGGATAGTTTTTCAAAATTATATTTATATTTAAAAGTAGTCTGCGTTATTTGCTACATATTACATTTTGAGTTATTTAATTTGACGTTTAATTTATGATTTAAAGCACGTATTTTTTATGCATTGTATTTTAATGTGAGAATTACTTTTCTATACATTACAAATTTTATACATTTTTTAAAGAAAATTTACAAACGCTTCATTTTGTAAGTAAAATTTAAAAATGTTAGATTTTGTAAATAAAATTTAAAAATGGTACATTTTGTAAGTAAAATTTAAGAATGTTACATTTTGTAAACAAAATTTACAAATGCTACATTTTGTAAATAAAATTAAAAAATGCTACATTTTGTAAATAAAATTAAAAAAAGTTACATTTTGTAAATAAAATTAAAAAAGTTACATTTTGTAAATAAATTTAAAAAATGGTACATTTTGCAAATAAATTTAAAAAATGTTACATTTTGTAAATAAAATTTAAAAATATGACATTTTGTAAATAAAATGTATAAATTTTAATTTCCTGCATTATAAATGGCATATCAATTTTCAAATATATTTCATGTTTTTTGGTAAAGTTGAAAGATATGTTCTGAAGTAATAAAGTTCTTTGTATGATTCTTGCATAAAAGAAACGAGTGTAAAATTCATGAGTAACTATGAAGGAAGAGAAAAAGTTCGTTTAGGTTCTATTTATCGAACGATTTTGTGCTCTTATTGCATGAGAAGTTGGCGAAACCTGTTCACAGTCCAGCGACAGCATTGCATTAGTTTTAGTAGAAATCGGATAGTTTCGAAGTTTGATGCCTTCTCCGATATTACTTTTCAACAGAATTTATTTTCGCCCTTTTCTCGAAACCTTATATGGTATCTTATCTTACCATGAGGCGTATAAAGTTTGCACTTGTCTATTGAGTTTTCCATGTAAGATAGCATACGGGTGATGACGCAAAGTACTTAAAAAGTTGAGACGTCGTAACCTTACGCGGAAGTTAGATTTTCACTGAGTTCTACACACTCAAATTGCTTTTGTACAGTATTAAATTGTCAACATTGTTAATATTGCTTTTAAATCTTTAAAAACTTGTACTGTGTTTTTAACCATTCGATTCATCATACATTTTCATTTCTTCTGTAAATTAAAATATAAAAAACACTGTGCTTGGATGTGAAAGCTGATTGGTATGCATGAGGAAAAAAAGATCATAGACAAAAAAATTAAAAACTTTGTAAAAAGAGTATTTGTACAAAACAAACGACTTTTGAAAAAGTTGTTATCGAATGTTGGAATCATTAAAAATAATTTTTAACATTCTCTTTGACGTATGATCAGCAACAGATGTAATTATTAAGAGCAATTCATGATACACTTGTGTTTCTAATTAAAATTGTACACTGAAACTACTTGTTTAAAACTCGTTGAACTAATTAGGTAAAGTCTGAATGAGAAAACTTAATATCTCATTACTTATGTTGCTCGATTCTGTTTTTTTCATAATTTGCACCATAAATTCATTGCACTTGTTTTTTAAAATTGTACACATATTATTAAGTTTTAATTATTGTTGTCTCGATTCGTAGTTCAATGTGAAAGAACAACAGTTTGATTTTAAAGCCTGTTAATACTTTTATTGTCTCTGAAGAGGTCAGCTGTGCTGTCGAAACGTAAAAATAAATTGTTATAAACTAATTGAAATTATCTATCAAGATACTTTCAATTAATTTATATCAATTTTTTAGCTTTAAAATTCTAATAAATTGTTATATAAGAAAGTCGTAACACCATTTAATAACTCAAAACTTTATTTTCGATATCAGATACTTTTGGCCAGTAATTTTGGATACAATCCAAATTGCAGGCTTTTAAAAATGAAAAGCTTAAAAGCTAACAATTTCTAATTTTGTTTTAAAGTCCCGAAATTTATAAAAGCAAGTGCTCACGTAACTTTCCTTTACCTTTCTTAAGTAAAAACTTTCTAACATGGTAGAATAAGAATTTAGCTGGTGTTACAAAATTAATATAACTTGCGTTTATGTGTTAACGAATTTAACGAGTGATGAATAAAAAATTAGATTTGTTATAAAATCGTTTTGTACACATATTATTAAGTTTTAATTATTGTTGTCTCGATTCGTAGTTCAATGTGAAAGAATAACAGTTTGATTTTAAAGCCTGTTAATACTTTTATTGCCTCTGAAGAGGCCAGCTGTGCTGTCGAAACGTAAAAATAAATTGTTATAAACTAATTGAAATTATCTATCAAGATATTTTCAATTAATTTATATTTTATTTATTTTATTTTTTGATTATAGTAAGAATTTCATGTAAGTTTGAAAACTTGAAGTTAACATGAAGCTAATTAATAACATGGAGCTTATTAATAATGTGGAGCTAATCAATAATATGAAGCTAATTAATAAAATGAAGTTAATTAATAAAAAAAGGTTTGAAATTTAGAGTGCAGGTTCATTATCACAATAAAAGGGTTAGTAATATGAGTTATTCAGAAACAATTATGATTTAAAATTTTACTTACTAGTAGCGCTGACAGCTGGACCAATGACTGAGTATTTGGGGTTCCCCGTGACGCCTCCAGGGACGACCTTGTCCAACTCTGGAACACATTATAGTAATTATGCTGTGAATATACAGTACCGTTAATTACAGCAGGGAGTTGTGCGTGCAATACAACACAGCCAATTTACCTTAATACAAACGGACGCGCCTATGATTTATTGCATTATGAATTCGAAACAGAATAATAGGCTTACGCGTATTATTGAAGGTCACAAACTTGATTTATCATGTACTTCTTCTTAACACTTTTCATTGTGGGAATCGAAAGTTTATATTAAGTCTCTTTCCTCAGAGCATTATCAAAGATTTATCGCAAATATGATTCAATAGACTTCTTTTTCCAAAGATGATTTATTGACAAACTTGTCGCCTGCTTTTAAATCCAAGACGGTCGTAGAGCAGTTTAATTTATATTTATTAAAGGTGTTTAAAAATGACAATATTTTTGATATTTGTCTAAATGTTTATATATTCGTATTTTTATATTTGTGTCTTTTTATTTTTATATTTCTGTTTTTATATTTCTATTTTAATATTTCTATTTTTATATTTGTATTTTATGTTCGTGTCTTTATATTTTTATATTTGTATTTTTATATTTGTATTTTTACATTTGCATTTTTACATTTGTATATATTTTATATTTTCACTGCAAAAACTAATGTCTTGAAATAAGACATCAACTGTCTTACGGTAAGACACTTGATATTCAAGACATCAGTTTTTGCAGTGTTTTTGTGACTTTATTATTTATTGTATTTATTTATTTGTTAAAAATCTTTAATTTTTTGAAAAAAATTTGTTTAAAGTGAATAAAAAATTTGTTTAAGTTGTTTAATGTTCAATATCTAAGTCGATAGAAAGAACCCTTTTTTGATCAATAATCTTTAGAAGCAACAAAAAATTTGTTTTTTCTAAAAAAAAATATAAACAAAAATATGCGTATGGTTTTTATTATATGAGATTGATATGCTAAGCAAGAACTAAAGTAATAATAAATTAAAAGGTTGCTAAAAACGAACAACTTTATTATTATGGGTTGATAAGTTGCAAAAGTTTTGCCAAGAAGAGATAAGGATAAGTTACTTTCTGTAGATTATGTTACCAACGTTTTTGATTGTTGGAAAGTTAGTGACTCTTCTTTCACCTTTATCGACCACTTTTTCCGAATACCGACATCTGGGAAGCAACTGTTTTCCTCCAAAGCTTTCGCAGTAGGTATCGAAAGCTCAAAGCTTCATGAAAGCTCTGCATAGAGGCGCTGCAGAGTATTCGTCATGCTATTTTCTACATTACCGACTTCAATTTGAAGTTTATTTTTTAGGTTCCTTTAAACATATACAAAAACAAAAAGAAGTAAACTATCTTTTTGTAGAGTTTAATAAACAATTATGTTTTATTATTATTTTTTATTTTCGAATTTTTATATAATAAAAGTATTTTTATTGCAATAATTGAAATGTCTTTAAAATTAACAAAAAAAACATAAGAAGAAGAAGAAGAAGAAGAAGAAGAAGAAGAAGAAGAAGAAAAAGAAGAAGTACTATTAATTACACATACATTAATTATACATTATTATTATACATTATTATTATACATTATTATTATACATTATTATTATACATTTAGAATATTATAACTGATTTTGAAACGTTTTTAAAAAGTTTCTCGAGCATTCCAATATTATGTAAAAATGTACACTCTCATTGGTGCAGAGTTTTATATTTTTCAAATTGAAAACGGATATCGATCTTTTTCAGTTAATTTAATTTAAAAGAATAAAATCCTCTGTCCAGGAAAATGACTTTAGGATTTCCTGTAGATTGTTCGAGGATTGAAGGATTCTCGTAATCGAATTTCCCCAAACTCGAATTTGATAGCTCTTTAAAGAAAAGCTAATAATTTTTACGAAGGTGTTAAATCTTTATTGAAAGAAGAAACCTTCGTTTGATACAATTCTTTTCATCTAGTCACTCTTGATGGCCTAAAGCCAATTTACGTAACAGAAAACGATTCTTTTATTATTTCACAGAAGCAGGATGAGAAGCTATTGGACGATCAAGATTCTTCCATTACTTTTCTATCTACAGAATAATGAAACACTTTCGATTTATTCATTTACGTTTCACATTTAATTCACACGTTAAATCTTACACGTGCTGGAAATATCTTTCGCAAAGCGTTTTATCTTTTATAATAAACAAAGTTTGGAATTTGTTTAGAATTTAATGAGTTTGGAACAAAGTGAAGAGAGAAGTTTCATTATTAAATTGAAAACAAAATAATAACGCTAATTCTAATTCTTATACAAATTCTAATAATACTAATTCTAATAATACTAATTCTAATAATACTAATTCTAATAATACTAATTCTAATAATACTAATTCTATTAATACTAATTCTAATAATACTAATTCTAATAATACTAATTCTAATAATACTAATTCTAAATAATACTAATTCTACTTTCTCTCATGAAATTATTTAAAAGTGACTGTATTTATTTTTTGGTCCTAGAAATAGTCTCGCTTTGAAAAAGTGACTATTAAATTTCAAAATAAATGTCTTGCCTTGTAGCATTTTACAACAAATTATGAATAAAATTAAATGAATATATGAATACGAATTATGAATAAAATTGAATAAATATATGAATATGAATTATGAATAAAATTGAATGAATATATGAATATGAATTATAAATAAAATTGAATGAATATACGAATATGAATTATGAATAAAAATTTTTCGAATCAAACAGATATTTTTATTTATTTATTTTTTTTTTATTGAACAAACACTGCAAAACACTTAGTAGATCGGTGAATTTAAAATCAGCCACAACTTTTGAAACGTTTTAACTCATAACTTTTTGCGATATAATGTGTTTTCAAATTTTGCCTGGAAGGAAAATACCATTTTATTCCATTACTCAATTTAAAATATTTTAACATTTTATTTTGATAGAAAATAAATAACTGTCCGCCTACTGGTACTGGACGAACTTAGTGGCATTTACCCTATTGGAATAAAATAAAAAGTAAATTGATGAATTAAATAAAAATTTGTTCAATCGTACATCAACATTTGATTTGAAGGTACAAACAAACTTCTATTCAGTGCAATCGAAAGAGTAGAGGAGTAAATAAAAATGTAACTAAAAGAGGAAATAGAAGAGAATAAAAGAAGATAGAAGAAACTAAAAGGAGGTAAAAGAAACTAAAAGAAGATAGAAACTAAAAGAAGATAGAAGATACTAAAAGGAGGTAGAAGAAACTAAAAGAAGATAGAAGATACTAAAAGAAGATAGAAGATACTAAAAGAAGATAGAAGATACTAAAAGAAGATAAAAGATACTAAAAGAAGGTAGAATATACTAAAAGAATGTAGAAGAAACTAAAAGAAGATAGAAGATACTAAAAGAAGATAAAATAAAATAAAAAAAGTAGTTTGTAATTAATGTGATTAAAATAAAATTTTACCAGAATGTAACGCATCGTCCAGGGGTTGAAACTGGAATATCGCCTTAAAGCCTTGCCCGGGCCACTCTGAATTAGCGACGAACTCGACGTAGAGGTCTGACCCTGTGCTGAGCACCTCCACTTCCGCTCCTTCGTTGCATAGTACGGCTATTGTAGGTGCCCGAGAATCCCTTCCATCATGAACCCTGATTAAATCGGCCCTATTCAGACAGCTGTAACAGGATGCTTTTCGTTAGTGACCGCACATTTACCGGATCCAATTGCATTGTAAATCAGAGCTAATGGTCGTGGACGCATCTGAACCTTCTATTGGGAATCCTGTGGGTGTTCATTTTCTCATCAAAGAAGTTTCTTCCTAAGAAGATTTGTTAATACATTCGATCCAACTAATTTTATCTCTCTACTACAAGGAACCTGAAATATGAACGCTTTTAGAGAATGATCAAAATAGGGATCAAATACAATTTTCAAGGGTAGGATTCCCAAGGATATCTATTAATTATTTTGGATAATGGATAAATTTACATTTAGATAAAAATATCCAGTTGGATAGAATGTATGTTATTTAGATATAGCTAAGTATTCAAATTTTTCAACCAATATTAAGATATACAGTTATTTAGATTTAAAGATCTATGAGATAGTTTTGACAGATGTTGGCCAAAATGCAGAATTAAAATTGAAAAATGTTTCGTGTGATCAAAGTGTTTATATTTAGAGATATAAATGTTAAATGCATTTAAGCTTTTAGGTCGTGCTTTTTTGGGAGACGGAAGAAACGAGTTGAATGATGAATGAAATGACTGAATGAAAAGATCATGGTTTCAGTCTCTTTTGTGCGACATTGATATTTTATTTATTTACCAGAATTTATTGTTATGCAAATAGTGGAAAATGCAATGAATATTTTTGAGAAAGTAAATTTACTAAGGATTGAATAATTCATGAAATGTAATTTCAATTTTAGATTGGTAAAACGATTCCATCTTTGTTAAAAATTAAATGACAAGAAAGCACTGAAAGCAAGATTATTTTTCCACGTGAATAATTCTAAATGAAGGGTGAATCACTTAAGGAGTCAATCGTCCTTTTCATCTTCGTTATTAAGTGCAGAAAGTTAGATCTTTCTGGGTAAAGGTTTATGCAAGCAGCAGGAGATTAATTAGTGAATATTGCTGTTGACTCAAATGCATTATTTAAGAGGGCTGTTTCATAGATAATAGTCATTTTACGTACTTTGCTACAAAACTTTACTGCCTATTAAATAATGACAAACATAGTCGTCACTTCTTTCAATCTTTTTTTTAAGAGAATAAACATAATTCAGTAGATTTAAAAGCTCTTCACCATTTTCTTTATTTACAGAAATTACTTTACTTTTACAAGTTATTCATTTTTTTTTAAATCTCATCAACTTGGAAGCATTTTTTTCGTTTTTAAGATTACTTCCTCCGTTTTTAAATAGTTTTTCTATCTTTGAATTTTTTCTGCTGTTCTCTAATTTACTTTCCCCTCTAAAAACTTTTTTATGTTATTGCTAAGCGCAAACACTTTTATTTTCCACTTGCAAAGCTTTGTGATAATGTCAAAAAGAAAATTGCAATTTTTTGTAGTTAAAGGACGAGGGATTACGTCAGAAAATGAAATACATTTTTACTTCAACTTTTATTTAAGCTGGAAAACCCAAAACTTCATGAAACAGATGCTTGGCTTCATCTTAAATCTTATTAGAAACTTCCAGTAATATGTCTCACCCTGACACACTTTTTTCCCTTCACCTGGAAAATTGAGGCAAACTTTATGACGTTGCGAAATTAATTTAAACATCGAGTGACAAAAGTTGACTGCCTTGGTCGTCCAACTCTCGAAAAACTTTAAACAATATGTTTTGTAACAAACAATTCTTCCATTTAACGCTTCTAACAAAGTTATAGAAATCCTTTACAACAAAAGACTATACCCTTCGGGATTTTATTTTTCCTATTTTTTTTTATTTTTGTTAACAAGGAACAAAATCTTTTTTATTCGTGATTCTATATATTTAATTTCAAGCCTTGCATTTTATTTTCTACAAGAAAAACTACAATAATTGGGTAAAATAAAATGTCTGACCGATAACGGTATTTTCTACTCAAACTAACTTTTAGTAATTCGAAAATAAAGGTGTCTGACTTTAAACGATATTTCAATCTGCGAACATTTTTATACTAAAATTGTATTTTCTACCAAATACTTGCTCCCAAAATTGACTTGGCTGACACAAAACGGTTTTTCTACTGAATTGCAAACGATTCATTGAAAAAATGTACTGTCTGACTAAATGCGACACTTTCTACTGAATATTTACTGTGAAAATCCTAAAAGTCTGACTCAAAAATACTTTTTCTACTGAACGTTAATTTTAAAAAGGAGAAAAATTATCTTGGCTAATTTAACAAATTTTCTACTGATGTTTCTCCTGAACTGGTAAAATTGTGTTGTCTGACTCAATAAGGAGTCTTCTACTGAATCGTAGATATAAATTCAAATTGTGCTGTCCAACTAAATGTGTAATTTTCCACTAAATCTTCAATACAAATGATTGAGAAATTGTTGTGGCTGACTAAATATGCCATTTTACACTGAATCTTCAATACAAATAATTGATAAATTTTTGTGGATGACTAAATATGATATTTTCCACTGAATCTTCGATAGAGGAAACTGTAAAATTGTTTTGTCTGACAAAATATGGGATTTTCCACTAAATCTTATACAAAATAACTGTAAAATTGGTTTGGCTGACTAAGTACAAAATTATCCACTTAATCTTAGATACTTTGTAAAATTGTTTTGTCTGACTAAATACGGAATTTTTCACTGAATCTTCGATACAAATAATTGTAAAATTGTGTTGTCTAACTAAATACGGCATTTTCTACTGAATCTAAGAACCAATTTTGCAAGATTGTTTTGGCTGACTTAATACGGTGTTTTCTACTAAATGCATCAAATTTGTAAACATTTTTGTAACATATTATTTTTACATATTTGTAACATTGATTCACTATGGAGTTTTCTACTGAATGCAAGACACAAATTAACAAAATTGCGTTGGCTGACTCAATACAGTGTTTTCTACTGACTTGAAACAAATTATAAACTGTAGTCTGACCCAAGAAGATATGCACTACTGAACTTCTGTAGAAACTGCAAAACTGAACTGGCCGACCCAATTCGGAAATTTCTACTGAATCTGCAACTCTATATGACGACTTGAAGTACTAATTTTCTAACCAGTCATAATAGTGACTAACTTATATAAATGTCAATGAATCATTTAGCATTTTGCTTTCTGCTTATAATCACTTGTCTTTTGATTGCCGCATTCGAGGAATGTACCAAGAAAGGTAATCTTTTTCTTCTCACAAGTCCTCAACAGGATTATAAATTGAAGCTGAGTAGAAAATCGAATAAAGATAAATTACTGATTTTCTGCTTTAACAGATTATGCTTTAAGTGGAAAGCTGGACATTGGAGCTGCTAGCCTAGTAAATCGAGCGTTTCATCTTGCGATAATACAAATGATGGTGAGAGGGAGTAAGTTTTCATTTGGCTGGATGCATTGAAGCGAAGGAAGGCTGCGAAGGTATAAAAGGGATCGCCAACTATTGACGCCAGGACCTCCCTCCTGTTCCTCCAACCCCACAATTCGAAGGCTCGCTTTGTCACTGTAAAGTCTTTGCAATTTCACCTCCTGTTATCCCGCCCCTCCCCCAATCGAATCTTTTCTCGCGCCATCTCTTTTCCACAAGTCGGACGCAATACATTCGAGTGGAACTTATATCTTAGCTCGGTTCAAGTTTTAGAGCACGTAGAAACTCTCACAACGTCATTTACGCTAGTTGTGTTTCAAGAAACTCGGATAAAATTCTTGATCCCTAAAGTCATGTCCGAAACAAGCAAAAGTACCGAGAAACACTTGGCGCCATTTGCGCGCAGCTTAGCTTTTTACGCTGTAAGTGTTTTCGTGTAAATGTGAGCGCGAGCACTATTACTGTTGCCAATTCATATTTTTGCAACGTTTCTCACATTGTGTACTCGACAATGGCAAGATGGATAAAAAAAATTCGTAACTTCTGCTATGAAATTGCCCCAACTTGTGTAAAGTTTCCCGCTCTAAATGAATCTAGTTTTTGTCGTAATAAAATCTCTGCTCTACCAGATTTTCAAATTTAAAATAAAATTGAAAATTAGTCTTGGATCTGGAGCAGGAACTACATTCAGTTTTTTCTTTTGGATATACTTTCTTTCTTGACTTCTTTTTTACTAATATTCTTTTAATCTTTCAATTTTTTTCAATTTACCTTAATGATTCTTTTTTTCTCAACTTTTTTTGGAAATGTTTTAATACTGTTTTCATGTTCTTTTAATATTGTTTTCATGTTCTTTTAATATTCTTTTAATGTTCTTTTAATGATCTCTTATTGTTGTTTTAAATGTTGTTTTAACTGTTTTTTTAAACGTTGTTTTAAATGTTGTTTTAAATGTTTTTTAAACGTTGTTTTAAATGTTGTTTTAAATGTTTTTTTAAACGTTGTTTTAAATGTTGTTTTAACTGTTTTTTAAACATTGTTTTAAATGTTGTTTTAAATGTTTTTTAAAATGTTTTTTTAAATGTTGTTTTAAATGTTTTTTTAAATGTTGTTTTAAATGTTTTTTTAAACGTTTTTTTAAATATTGTTTTAAACGTTGCTTTAAACGTTGTTTTAAATGTTGTTTTAAATATTTTTTTAAATGTTGTTTCTAACCCTATTTTTATTACCTTTTTTGACATTTTTTTCCAAATCTTTACAACATTGCATTCTAGGATTATTATCACACTTTAAAAAGGAGCCCCTGCAGAGCGTATCCTAATTAAATCAAAAAGTCTTCATTTCATAAATTACGTGTTAGACTTTGAACTTTTCCTCTGATGATCATTCACAAAAGTGTCCAATCAATTTCTCTTATCAGGACTTTTGAACTCTCTTTTTCAGAGTGATGGAGATTCAACGTGTGCTGAATAAGGGCGAATTTCGGATGGCATAAAAGTTTCGGCAAAAGATGATTCAGAATCTAGTTTGAAGATGCAATCTTTAAAGTTATAAAGTCTCTTCTGGTTTACGTTGCAAATATGTGTGTACTTTTGATAACAATAAACCTCATAATTCTACTGGTATTAACTAACGCATTATTTCAAAGGTGTTTATGTTAATCGAACGATATCGTGAAATTTTAATCACTTTGACAAAATATTACACATTCATTAGTCCAGATAGTAAACAGATACATATTACAATAGATAATCATGAAAATACGGTTTCAATAAAATGGTCAGTATATATTTACACATCAAATGAACATTTGCACCTTTTTATCTCATATTACTTGCATATTACTGCTTTTTTGCATTTTAATTTCAGAAACTCGTTTCCACTCATTGTCAGAAAAAATTTGGATTCAATGTCAGTTGTTAAGTGAACTCTTATTTCGAATATTTTCCAGTTTGGACAAATTGCCTAAAAAGTTCAGAGATGAAAAACAGAATCAATCATTGATTTTTGGTATTCTGTTTACTACTTTATTCTAGGTAAGTAATTAATTGAATATTCAAAGTTGGAATCAATTTTCAAGATCGAAATAAAGTGTCTAATAGAATAAAATGCGAAATTGTATTGTGACGTAACACAGGAAAGCACTTTCCTTAAGATTTGAAACTCTGTCAAGCGCTACTGATGCTGCGGATGGAAAAGTAGGAAGTAAAATCCTTTAAAGTTGAGTGTGAAAATTCCGCACTTTTGTTCGTTTTGATCTTTCCGAAAGCAATGACCTCATTTCATAACTTTTTCAAGACTTCCTTTAATACATTTTCCAGTCAAGTTTCTGTCTTGTTCTCTCTTGATTTCTCCATTCAGTCTCAATTTAATAGAGAAAACTCGTTATTTCAACTTCCTGTCTGCAAACATTTTTATGTTAATTTCAGCATCAACATTTCCTATTAATCGTGTCAACGCCAGGAAGTTACTTAGACTAAATGGAAGAGAAGGATTTTCCCATATTCATCAAAGTCATTCACCCTAATTTTCGAGTTCCTCCCTTGAAGGCTTTCACGACATTCTAATGGAAAATGGGACATTTGTCTTAAATTCATCTTCCGGCCCTGTTGATTACATAATCTCCGCAAACAGATTTCAGGATGTCCGTGACATGACCTCCTAAATCGTGGTTATACTTCACAAAGTTTCTTGGAATTGAGAGCATTAAGGCTGCGGCTAAAACTGTTTTTAATGCAAGTTCGTGTTGACGATAATCATTTTAAAGTCGGTTTCTTGGTCATTTTTCAAGTATACAGTAAGGAAGATTTAAAAACAGACAGTAGAAGAGACATGTATAGTCAGACCAAGACAGTAAGACAGAAATTCTACAAATTTTTTTTTTCTACAAAAAGTAGAAAAACAGAATTAGTTAGACTAACGCAATAGAAAAGATTTCAAACCAATCAGTAGAAAAATCTAGCATAGTCAGACAAACGCAGCAAGAAGTTTGAAATAAGACAGTAGATAAAGCATAAATATTGTGAGCAATAGCTTGCTTCTTTTACTGTCTTATTTTAAATCTTTTTTTCCTCGTAGGTCTGACTATGTTTGCTTTTTCTACTGCCTTGTTCTAAATCTTTTTTGCTTCCTTGGTCTGACTATGTTTGCTTTTTCTCCTGCTTTGTTCTAAATATTTTTTGCTTCCTTGGTCTGACAATGTTTGCTTTTTCTACTGCCTCGTTCTTCTTTTTTGCTTCCTTGGTCTGACTATGTTTGCTTTTTCTACTGCCTTGTTCTAAATCTTTTTTGCTTCCTTGGTCTGACTATGTTTACTTTCTCTACTGCCTTATTCTAAATCTTCTTTTGCTTCCTTGGTCTGACTATGTCTGCTTTTTCTACTGTCTGATTTCAATTCTTTCTTACTGCGTTGGTCTGACTATGCTTGCTTTTTCTACTGTCTGGCTTGAAACCTTCCTTAGTGTATAAACAAATGTATATATGATAAAGTGTATGAACAAATGTATATATGATAAAGTGTATAAATAAATGTATATATAAGAAAGTGTATGAACAAATGTATATATAAGAAAGTGTATAAACAAATGTATATGTAAGAAAGTATGAACAAATGTACATGTAAGAAAGTGTACGATAAAAAGTGTTCGTGACAAAGTACATGACAAGTGCCAATGAGAGTTAGACAATTCAAGTAAACAATTTAGAAAATAGAATACAAATGTATGCAAAAACATGAAAGAGCAATAAAGAAAATTTAATGAAAAAAGTTTCTTGATAAATGTTGTGGCAATTAAAAAATTCCTACTTTCTTAGATCTAGAAATAAAGGGCATTTCAGGTGAAGTAGAAGATGGACCTTCTGGGAGTAATTCTACTTTCGGTAGCTAACGATTCTTTTCGTTACTTCCGAAAATCTCGAAAAGTTCAGTTGCTCTGAAATGCTCTAGGTCATACGTCACTGTCGTCAGTAATGGGTTGGTACAATTCACAGTGCGATAACTGATTTCGCGCACCAAGAGGGAATAGACAAAACTACCTTCTAGAGTAAAATAAACCGTTCGCATTTCAACGAAACATGCGCCAATGTACTTCTATTCAACATGGAGATACAGATATCACGACAACATTTTAGACTCGCAGTTTTATCCTCCTGAAAATATTGTCTTTCAAGTTTTCCTCACAGTCGTCTATTTTTTACACAATCCTCCGATTCCTTTTATTCATACGTTCTGCGATTCATTTTCTTCGACAGGTGTACATTTCACTCAATTTTTCAAACATTCGTTCGCTAAAGTATAAACTTTTATAATGTTTAACAAAATGTATATTGATTAGAAATATTTTATTTTGTTTAAAAATATTTTATACTGTTTAAAAAACTTTTATATTGTTGAAAGGTATTTCATATTACTAAAAAGTATTTCATATTATTAATATTTCATATTATTAATTTTTCACGTTATTAATATTTCATATTATTAATTTTTCACGTTATTAATATTTCATATTATTTAAAAATAGTTTTAACATTCATTTTCAGATTTTATTTGACATCAAGTAAACATTACATTTACAGAACTTTCAACAATAAAGAAAAGAAAAAAGAAGCGAAAGAAAAAAGGACGCAAAAATAGAATGAAACAGAAAGTATATTTACATTTACTTTACATTGGTAAAGTATGTAAATTTGATGGTATGGTATGTGAAACACTATGATATGTAAAATAAAAGCAAATATTTATCTTTTTGTATACTTGAAGAATTTAAATGCTATCTTTTAGATGACAAATTAAATTGTTCCGCAAATGTTGATAAAATGTTGATAGATAGTACTAAAAGTAAATTTGTAAGTATTTGGGAAAGAATTACTTTTACTGAGAGCGGAAGGTCATGGGAAAATCAGAACTACGTGGAGCGAGAAAATGGGAGAAAAATCGAAGATCTTGGACCATAGCAAAGTTCATTGTCGTGACAGGGTGACGGGAAGGGACAATGTGATTTCCTGTCGTAATTTTATTTGTCGCCGAAGAGATGAGCATTCGCCTTATAGCCATCCCTTGGAGTTGAATGAACCAAGATCTTTCTCTACTTTGAAAATCGTGATAATTCTACCCTCCATTTTCGCTAAGAGAAAATGGAAATACAACAACAGTCTTGAGAAGAAAGTTTTCATGAAAAAAACATTTACGATAAAATTCTCTCTTATATCTTCTACTCTTGAATTTCTCAAATATTTTCGGATTTTAAAGTTTCATATTTCCTGAGATTTATAAATGCAATTTGACAGTAATTGTTAATTTTTCAGGCTCTCGATGAACTTCTTGCTTCAAAAACATCCCATTTTTTTTGTTATTTCATTAATTCCTGCTTTTTATAATGAATGAATTCCTTTTAATTTTTTGCACGTTTAGATACTATACATTTTAGCACAAAAAAATGTTTTTACACATCTGTTTTAAAAAAAACATGCGTAAAATTGTTTAAAATTTTTAAAACAGTATTGAAAAATAAGAGTTGTTTTGCGTGTGTTTGAATTCAGAATTTTTACATTAAAATTTTTGTGCAATGGTACAAATTGTTGTATAAATAAACTTTACAACTTATTTTCAGAATCTAACGGACAGATCGAAATTGCATTACGTTTCGTGTATGGCTATGAGATTTTACGATACGCATGCTATTCGAGTCACGCAGTAGTAACATGCGATTTTAGTCAGACGGTTTGGGTAATTTATTCCTTGTGTTAAATCACTTTTCATCAAGTTTCATGCTCAGTGTGCAATTAACTAAAGTTCTAGAACGCCACATATCCGCAGGCATTGAACCTGAAATTTGCTTAAAGCAAAGTCAATTGTTTAAAGAGAAATTACAGTTTACAGATATCGCTTGAGTTGTTGCTTGTAATTAAAAGATATCTTCTTCTTCTTGTATACAAGAGTTTAATCGAAAAAGTTTTGTATTCTCTGGGTTGGTTGCTGTAAATGCAAATTTTTCACCTGCTAAAGCAAGATCTCATCAAGCCAACAGTTTATGGCGCAGATTTTAATGCTCTGCATGAAAACGGCTTATATTAACTAACTTTTTTTACGCCTAGTACCTTGTGTTTCTAGATTGTGTGATTGAGAAAAGGTTGACAGCGACTAAATATCGTACAGTAAGGTTTTTTAGACGATTGCACGACTGTTGGTTACTTTATTCTTTTTTTCAGTTTATAAAGAAGTAAAGAAAATAAAGAAAGTAAAAAAAGAAAGGAATTACATTTTATCTATTCTGTTAATTATTTATCGAATGTTGTGTACATAGTATGCTATGTTGTAGCTGGGCAGCTCTTAAAACAAATTGAAGCCATTAAATTAAACTTTGACGCACAAACTGGAATCCGACGTTTATTCATTCCGCTTATTTCATCATTTTACAGAGTACATTATTCGTAATCGAATTCGGAACTCTTTGAACTTAGTTCCGAAAAAAAGAAAATTGACTTTCTAAAAGTGGTAAAGAATGTGTTATATTTACAATTTATATGTAATACATATACAATTTTACATAATAATTAATATTCACTTCATTTCTTCACATTTTTAGTTCACAGAAATCCATATTTTATTTTCACATTTTTTAATAAAAAGAGAGTTTCAGATGAAAAAAATTCAGAGCATACTTATCAGTGTTTCTTTAACACCCAATTCGCTTTTAAAAGAACTATATTTTATAAAATATAGTTTTAAAATATGTTTTTCATGTGATCTATAGATCACAGTGTATTTAATTATAATTAATACACTCACTGAGAGAAAAGTTTTCTTGATGTAATCTACTTTATTCTTAGATTCGGACCCAGAATATGTATTCTTGAATCAAGAATAATTATCCTTGATTCAAGTATTTATTCTTAATTCAAAGTATTTATCCCTGATTAAGGCATAAAAATTCTTATAACGAATCGGAAATATTCTTGAAACAAGAATAAGTTGTAAGTATATTTTTATTCTTGTTTCACGAATTCTTTTCTCTCAGTGCTGTGGTCTAAAATATAGTTATATAGATCAGTGTGTATTTAATTATAATTATAATTAATACACTGTGATCTAAAATATAGTTCAGAAAAAAGGATTACTGGCATTTTTTACATCCACTTATTTTTAAAGAAAATCTAGTAATCAATATTTATTTTCAATGCCTGAACCTTATCGTTCTCTCTTGCCCGACTTTCTTAAAGTAGCTTCATTCTCGAGAATTAGCATATCTAAAATTCTGACTGTTCTAACACATTGGGAAAAGAAGACTAAAGTTCACATCTCAAGAGTAAGTTAAACTCTATCAGAGATGGCGGAAGTTGGTTTTGTGTAACGTTTCGCCACGTTAGAGATACGATTTTACTTAGCTCATCTAAAGTTGGCCGAATAAGTGAACAAGTACGTGTGGGAAGTCTTATAAAAGAGGATAGTGATAGTGGTCCAGAGAATTGGTATCCTGGCACAGCTGCAGAAGCAGCGTGCAGGAGTTAATCCTTGATAAATCCTCGGACTCTCTTCTAATTCTGTATTGAGCTTCCTTAATTTCATTCCAGTGACGACTTGCGAGTCCTGACCTCGCGATTCACAGTAGATGAAGTCGTGAATGAAAAAGCATCTCTGACATTTACGGCAACGAACCCTGCCTGATTAAAAATGTAAATCGAATTTTTCTCCTGCCTACAAAGTTGAATTTCTCTCCAGCAAAGGAATTTTTGATCACCTGCTCTGCCTAATATTTTCATGCGGTTCCTCTCTTGGCCTGCAACGTATTTTACGAAAATTATACTTTTTAAAGCGAATGTACTCAAACTGTAAAACACCTTTTAATATTAACAAACTTTAATCACTGCAAATGCAACCGAAAATTTATTCCCTTCGTAGTGTTTATTTTTCATTCCTTCTTTAATTCGTTTCTACGAATTTAATGTCAAATAAAAAAAGAGGAAAATCCAAAATGTTAATAAAAATACATTACATAAAATGTAATATACAGGTATCTATTTAGATACCTGTACATAAATACAGGTAAAATATTTGGTAAGAAATTAAAAACGTCTTTATCCTACATCAAAACGTAAAATTAAAATATATAATTATTCGTGCGTTTAACTAACTTCAATTTAATTACTGGAAAAAATTAATAGAGTCGTAAGGAACAAGTTTGCATTTTTGCTCCTCCTGTTTTTTACACCTGGGGGAAATTTCAAAATAGAGTGTAAATTTACACTTTAAATCGGAGCTAGAGCTCAACGTGTTACTTGAAAAGTCAAGAACCAAGATAACCCTCTGCTAGGAGAGAATATTTTGCATCTTCAAGTCTTTCTACTTTGTAGATTTATGTGGGTAATATCACAGGCATTATGTGGTTGACGTATTGGTGATCGTAAAAATTCTGTGCCACCCAGATCCATTTTTCATTCTAGGACTGATAATACATCAGATGTCTTTTGGCCGCGTGACAAATCCGCTTTACCGAATTTTCAAATTGTTTTCTCGTGTTAAAGTCCATCAAAATCTGACACGCTTGTAAGTATTTACTGTAATCAATATTATGCTTTCTTTTACCTAAAACTACTTGAACGTTTCGATAAGATATATATTGACTCCGTCATCTTAAAAATAAACTACGATAGACGCATTTGTTTAAAAGTTCTTTATTGCTAAATCATTATTTAATAATTATTAATTGTTAATTGATGATTGTTAATTGTCAATTCTGAATTGTGAATTGTTAATTGTTTAATGTTAATTGTACATTGTTAATTGTTAATTGTAAATTGTTAATTGTTAATTGTTAATTGTT